>SJXQ01010414.1:0-180899 GCA_006408695.1 Aepyceros melampus
GTGCAAAGAGTCGGACACGACTGAGCGACTTCACCTTCACCTTCAAATCTTTTTATTATTATGTTTAACTTCATGGTGTTGTGGATAGAGGGAATGGTGTATGTATGATTTTAAGTCTTTGGAATTTGTTGAGACTTCTCTCATGACTCAATATGTATGTATAATTAGGGGAAAAATGTTCAGTTCTGCCATTGTTGGGTGATGTGCTTTTTTTCTTGAAGTAGGTCAGGCTTGTTAATCTGATCGATACATACAGATATAAATCTGTGTTCATGCTGATTGTTTTTTGTCTGTTTTATCAGAGATATTTAAATTGTTTTCAGTTTTATTGTATAATTGACATGAAATTGTAAGATATTTAAAGTGTACAAAGTGATGATTTGATACGTGCATACATTGTGATAGATGCATACATTCCCCTATCAAGTTAACACATCAATCATCTCATATTTTATCCTGTTACCTTTTTTGGGTGGTAGAAGTGAGAACATTTAAATTCTCCTCTTTTAGCAAATTTCAACTATACAATATAGTGTTATCAACTAGAGTCACATTGTTTTACGTTAGACCTCCAGACCTTATTCATCTTATAGGTGAAAGTTTGTACCTTTTACCAACCTGTTTTGAAAGATGTTATTGTTGGGTATACATTTATAGGTTGACAGTGACTCCTTATTCTTTTGGTACTTTAAAGATATTGTTCTTCTGTGTTCTGATTTGCATTGATTCTGATGAGAAGTCTCCCATCATCCTTATCTTTGTTAGGTAATGTGTTAGATGGTCTCTATATGTCCTTTTACTGTCACTGTTTCTACAAGTTTCTCCTCATTATTGCTTTTTAGCAGTCTGATTATGATGTTCAGTTCAGTCACTCAGTCGTGTCGGACTCTCTGACCCTGTGGAATGCACACCAGGCTTCCCTGTCCATCATCAACTCCCAGAACATACTCAAACTCATGTCCATCGAGTTGATGATACCATCCAACCGTCTCATCCTCTGTTGTCCCCTTCTCCCGCCTTCAGTCTTTCCCAGAATCAGGGTCTTTTCCAATGAGTCAGTTCTTCGCATCAGGTGGCCAAAGTATTGGCGCTTCAGCATCAGTCCTTCCAATGAATATTCAGGACTGATTTCCTTTAGGATTGACTGGTTTGATCTCCTTACAGTCCAATGGACTCTCAAATCTTCTCCAACACCATAGTTTAAAAGCATCAGTTCTTCAGCGTTCAGCTTTCTTATTATGATGTACGTTGATGTTGTTCTTCTTTCTTCCTCTTGAGGTTCATTATCAGTCTTTCCCAGAATCAGGGTCTTTTCCAATGAGTCAGTTCTTCGCATCAGGTGGCCAAAGTATTGGCGCTTCAGCATCAGTCCTTCCAATGAATATTCAGGACTGATTTCCTTTAGGATTGACTGGTTTGATCTCCTTACAGTCCAATGGACTCTCAAATCTTCTCCAACACCATAGTTTAAAAGCATCAGTTCTTCAGCGTTCAGCTTTCTTATTATGATGTACGTTGATGTTGTTCTTCTTTCTTCCTCTTGAGGTTCATTGAGTTTCTTAGAATGGGCTTCCTAAGTGGCACCAAGGGGTAAAGCACCTGTCTGCTAATGCAGGCAGCCATAAGGGACGCAGTTTTGATCTTTGGGTTGGGAAGATAGGCTGGAGGAGGGCGTGGCAACCCACTCCTGTATTCTAGCTTTTTCTTTTTGCTAATTGCTATGTCTTCACTAATCTTCTCTAGTCATTGAGTCTGCAGAGTCTGATGTTGTTCCAATTCAGTGTATTTTTCATATTAAACATTATAATCTCTAGTCTTCTGACTTGGGTCATTTTTTTAATCATTTCTTTCATTCTTAACATGCTTCTTTCTTCCTCAGTATATGGACTGTATTTATAATACCCATTTAAATGCTTTTTGCTTATTCGATCACTGAATTTTCTCTTATGAGTCATATTTTCCTACTCTGTGTGTGTGAATTTAATCAGATGTCAAATATTGTGATTTTTATGTTGTTGGGCATTTTGTTTTTGAGTCGTTTAAGTGCTTTTGTGCTTTTTCTTGGACTCATTTAAGTTTCCTGGAAATAGCTTGATCCTTTTTGAGACTTTTAAGCATTATTAGGACAATTTAGTACAGCCTTTACTTGAGGTGAATTTGGTCACACCACTGGAGCAGTTTCTTTCTTAGGACTTTCCTTGATGCCGTGTATTTAGGTGGTCTTTAGCTAATTATTTCCAGCCCAGAGTAACTTCTGATGATTGTTCTGCATACTCTTTATGATTTTATTTATTTATTTATTTTTTAATTTTTATTTTTACTTTACATTACTGTATTGGTTTTGCCATACATTGACATGATCCGCCACGAGTGTACACGAGTTCCCAATCCTGAACCCCCTCTCACCCTATATCATCTCTCTGGATCATCTCCATGCACCAGTCCCAAGCATCCTGTATCCTGTATCGAACATAGACTGGCGATTCATTTCTTACATGATAGTATACATGTTTCAGTGCCATTCTCCCAAATCATCCCACCCTCTCCCTCTCCCTCAGAGTCCAAAAGTCCGTTCTGTACATCTGTGTCTCTTTTGCTGTCTCGCATATAGGGCTATCATTACCATGTTTCTAAATTCCATATATATGTGTTAGTATACTGTATTGGTGTTTTTCTTTCTGGCTTACTTCACTCTGTATAATCAGCTCCAGCTTCATCCACCTCATTAGAACTGATTCAAATGTATTCTTTTTAATGGCTGAGTAATACTCCATTGTGTATATGTACCACAGCTTTCTTATCCATTCATCTGCTGATGGACATCTAGGTTGTTTCCATGTCCTGGCTATTATAAACAGTGCTGCATGAACATTGGGGTACATGTGTCTCTTTCAATTCTGGTTTCCTCGGTGTGTATGCCCAGCAGTGGGATCGCTGGATCATAAGGCAGTTCTATTTGCAATTTTTTAAGGAATCTCCACACTGTTCTCCATAGTGGCTGTACTAGTTTGCATTCCCACCAACAGTGTAAGAGGGTTCCCTTTTCTCCACACCCTTTCCAGCATTTCTTGCTTGTAGACTTTTGGATCGCAGCCATTCTGACTGGTGTGAAATGACACCTCATTGTGGTTTTGATTTGCATTTCTCTGATAATGAGTGATGTTGAGCATCTTTTCATGTGTTTGTTAGCCATCCGTATGTCTTCTCTGGAGAAGTGTCTATTTAGTTCTTTGGCCCATTTTTTGATTGGGTCGTTTATTTTTCTGGAATTGAGCTGCATAAGTTGCTTGTATGTTTTTGAGATTAGTTGTTTGTCAGTTGCTTCATTTGCTATTCCTTATGATTTTAAAATCATCGTCAGGTTTTTGTTATACTATAAGTTGTTATGTGTATTTTCTAGATTATTTCAGCCTTTTTATGGAAATATGTGGAAAATTAGGGGCTTCCCTAGTGGCTCAGCGGTAAAGAATCTACCTGCAATGTAGGAGGTGTGGGTTCAATCCCTGGGTCAGGAATATCCCCTGGGGAAGAAGATGGCAAGCCCCTCCAGTATTCTTGCCTGGGAAATCCCATGGACAGACAGGGCAGCCTGGTAAAGTACAGTCCGTGGGGTCACAAAAGAGTCGGACACAACTTAGCAACTAAACAACAGCAGCAACAACAATATATGGAGAATTATGTTAAACTACATTTAATGATCAACCAAATGTAATGGTTCTGTAGTAGCCTGAAAAAATGACCACACCTCCAGAAACACCTGATGCCTCCAGGGGCAGGTGACGGTCTTGGCGTCAAATCTATTTATAAAGCAATGGTTACGAAGAAATGATGTGTATATGTTTGTCATCCTAAATTTAATAATACCTATTTAACTTTCTCCTTGTGTCTTCTCTCTTTCTGTAGGAGGAACGTGTTGTGAACCACATGGCAGCAAAGATTATTGAAAATGTCTGCACTACGTTTTCTGCTCAGGCCCAGGGCTTTATTACTGGGGAAATTGGGCCTGTTTTATGGTACCTATTCAGACATTCCACGGTTGATTCTCTTAGGATAACAGCAATATCGGTAAGATGGAGCGTCTTTGGGGGATATATTTGCATGTATTTAAATACCAAGTTTGAAGAACTGTGCTAGACATAGAGTGAATTTCATTGAATAGGTAGAAATCTCAAGAGTGGCAGTTGGTGAGAACAGTAATTTGATTTTTCTCCTGAGGCAAGAGGACTGTCGGGACATTCCAAAAGGCTCTTGTGTGATCCTGACATTAGGATTCCAAAAACTATTTGGAGGTGATAGTGGAAAGCTGCAGTAGTGGGTTGGGTATAGCATTTGGTCTGGTGTATTTTCAGTGTTCCTTGACTGTTCTTGTTAGCTCCCTCTCAGATTTTATGTTCAGTGGGTTTGTCATATGGTTCAAATGAATTCATATTAAAGTTAAGGCATCCATGATTTTGTAGTTTTTGTATCCTGATTGCCTACTACACTTGCATGGTTATCATGACTTGGTGTAAAAGGTAATTATGTATGCAGATGTGTTAACCTGGTTGTGTCAATATACGGGTCAGTGAAGATGATTCCAGCTTTTCTCATGATTTATTTAAATGCTCTTTTTAATCACCAGTCTTATCTGGGCTCTCAGTGTTGTCTGGTACCCTCCCTGTGTTTCTCTAGCTGACTCGTCCTTGTGCTTCTCGCTGTGCCAAGTTTCAGACCTTATCTTTATCCCTTAAGCCTCCATTCCCACATTTTTCCCTCCTTCGTTCTCAGTAAGTGACTTCCCCCATACTTCCCAGATAACAACAGAGACGTCCAATGGGAATTATCCCTGTGTCTGTCTTCCGCGTCTGTGGACCTGATTGCCTCCATACCTGTCCTGCCTCAGTTCTTCCCTTCCTCCTACAACTGATGGTTGCCCCTTCTCCTCTCAGAGAAACTTCTCCATGATTCTTCTATCTGTTCTTGAGAATCTTCAGTCAAATGGTTATTTTTGCTCTTTCCTAAATCTTTAACTTCTCCTTGTCTACTAAATCTTTCTAATTAGCGCTCATGTATTCTTTACCCCAATTAAAAAAAAATCCCACATAAACACATATCCCAAGTTTTCTAGGGTGTAGCTCCATTTGTTCCCCCATCACCCCAGCCATGCTTCTTGAAAGGGTTTTTGCTGCAGATGCTCCTTTTGGGCCTGCTTTCAGTTATCTGTCCTAAAAATGTGAATGAACCCAGTCTTGCTGATGTCTCGAGTGACTTGCATATTGCTAAATCTTGTGGATATCGATGGGCGTATATATGTTTATAATTTTATTGCCTTATTCTGGCTGCTGTGCAGGCTGGCTTGCCCTCACTGCAGCGAGCAGGGGCTCCTCTCTAGTTGTGTGCAGGCTTCTCACTGCAGCAGTTTCTCTTGTTGAGCAGCACGGGCTCTAGGGCGTGCGCTTCATCAGTAGCTGCAGTTCCTGGGCTCAGTGCGGCACACGGGCTTAGTTGCTCCATGGGATGTGGCATCGTCCTGGATCAGGGATTGCACCCTTGTCTCCTGCATGGGCAAGTGGACTCTTTGCCATTGAGCCATCAGCGCAGCCCCTGATGGTTATTTTTCGAGTTCTTTTATTTACCATGTTATTTTGAAGATCAAGGGCTAAGAATCCTGCTCGCTGAATGTCTTTAAACAAAGGACACCTGTTTCACTAGCTTCACATTGTTAGAATCCCCTCCCCAAGTTGTGATTTTAGTAATTATGAAGAAACTCTCAGAGTTAGAGTGTACCAATGAACTTTCTCAAGGAATCTTTGAGTCATATCTTACTTAAGGCATTCATTTTAATCCTAGACTTAAAAAAAAACCAACCAACCAACCTGTCTTGCTTTAATTTGGTTTATGTTATCATTTTTATCTTTATGCTCAGCATGGTTTCTTTTCTTGGCAAACTTTTTCCAGTTGTTTCCACCAAAGTCTGACACCTTCTAGCACTTTCTTCATCTGACACGGTAAGCTTCACTCTTTCATCTTGGGCTTCTTATATTTTGTTCTCAACATTCATCTAAATTATTAATTTTTCACTGAAATTTTGCCAGTTTCCCCCGAAATGTCTCTTTCTTCTTTTGTGCCCCAGGATCATATTTAGTAATGTGTTAATATATTTTTTCATATTTCTTTAGTCTCCTTCAGTTTGAAACTGTTTCTCAGCCTTTCTGGGAACTTCATGTCATTTATGAGTTTAAAGGGTGTGGGGCTTGTATTTTTTAGGGTAAGGCTTAACCTGGCTCTGTCTGGTGTTTTCCCATTGAACCTCCTTAGCACCCTTGAGGATCCCTACCTGGACCAGATGCCTCTGTGATGGCTGCCATATGATGGTTATCTAGTTGTTTCATTCCCTTTATATTAGAAGTTGGCAAATATTTTCTATAAAGGGCCAGACAGTATGTACCTTGGGTTTTGGTGGCCACATACAGTCTCTGTTCCATATTTTTTTTTAAACTTTATGTTATTATTGGAGTATAATTGCTTTATAATGTTGTATTAGATTTCTAATGTATGACAAATTGAGCTGTATACATATATCCTCCCCTCCTGGGCCTCCTTTCCACCCACCCGATCCCACCTCCCTAGGTCCCATATTCTTTTTGTTTTAGTTTTCTGTTTGTTTTCTATAACCCGTTAAAAATGTAAAAACTGTCACACATTGTACTTAAGAGAAGTGCAAAAATAGGCCTTTGGTATCGGCTGGAATTCTACCGTAAGGATGCACTGTCCCTTCTCTCTCATATATGTGTGTATTTGTGTCATTATGATCAGGGATGCCCGTTTTATTTGATGAAGTGCAATGTCATATTACTGTTACCACTGTTATGTGTTGTTTGAATGCTCAGATCATGCTAGAAGCCCTCCAAGCTGGCTTTTGTGTCCTGTTGATCTATTTCTGTCATTGTTTGATCACTTAATTCCTTTCTGAACCATGCAGTTTTTGGACTACTTTAGTATTTTCACTCTGCCAACCCTGGAACCAGTCATTTCTCTAAGGAAGCTTTGGTGTTTAGAACCCACAGTCTGGGTGATGTGCTTACTGCTTTGGGGTTTTATTGTTTTCAGGCCTTCTAAGTATTCAGAGATAGAAAAAAAGTGTATGTACCCATATATACATGTGGAGCTTCCCAGGTGGTGCAGTAGTAAAGAATCTGCCTGCCAGTGCAGGAGACATGGGCTTGATCCCTGGGTCAGGAAGATCCCCTGGAGAAGGGAATGGCTACCCACTCCAATATTATAGCCTGGAAAGTTCCATGGACAGAGGAGCCTGGCGGACTACAATCCATGGGGTCTCCAAGAGTCAGGCACAAATGAGCGACTAAACACACACGCATGTACATATTCACACATACGTAGAATTATTCTTACATTTGTCATTGTAGGTATTTGGAACAAAACTCATGCATTCATACTGATGCTTCCGATTTTAATCCAATATATTAGAATTCTTTCTAGACCTCCCATTTTCTGTATCTGTAAGTCCCTTTGTGAACATAAACCTGGTTCCCATTATTCTCAGTGTGTTTGTTGACCTGTTCAGCTCATTTATTCAGCGTAGCAGACTGCATCCCCCCTGGTCTCCTCCTCTATGTCGTCATCCCCCTGCCTTGCCACCGCGGCTCTATTTCCTGGGCTCCGTTAGCGAATGCCCCCATTCCCATGTCTGCCCCCTTTCCCCAGAATCTGATGTATTGTCTTTGGGAAGGGAAGGAAAGGGAAGATAGATGAAGGAAAACAAAGGGCTAGATGTCATTTTTGCTGCTTTGTCTTCCTTATTTCCTTCCCCTTTGCTGTTTACATCCAGCTAGTCAACCTGTCCTTTGACTGTGATTCACAGATACAGCCCAGGACTGTGTGCCTCTCTCTGCAGCTCTGTTGTTACCCCTGAAATCCAGGCCACCACCACCTCTCACCCAGACTGGCCTATCATCTCTTGGCTCCATAGAGTCCCTATACCAGTGTGGACCTCAGATGAGCAGCATTAAATAACCTAGAAATTTGTAAGAAACATGGGTTTTTGCACCCTGACCCAGAGCTACTGTCTCAGAGTCTCTGAAGGAAGAGGCCCAGTAATCTGCATTCTAACAAGCACTTCTAATGCCTATTGAAGTTTGAGAACCGCTGCCCTAGGCCTTGAAGCTCTTGGAAAACACTGCGCTGGGTGTAGAGTGAAAGGTGGCTAATTAATCCTTCCCCCTCAGGAATGGCATCCATTGCTTAGGGATTGGTGGTTGCAGGGAGTGGACCTGACTTGGGAAATGTGTTGAATGGATAAGAGGATTTCTGTATTTATTAAGTTTGTAGGGAATCTCTATATGAACCACAGTGGGAGCCAGAGAAACCTTTAGAGTTAGATTGACTAGAATGGCTCCAGTGAGGGAGGTGACTGGGCTATTTATAATTCCTGGCATGCTGAGAGGAAGAGTGACAAAGCAGAGTGTCTCAGGGTGGTGGTGCACCCTGGGGTTTCAGGAGAACTTTTCAACAACACTGCTTCCTCCTCCCTCTCCACCTGCTGCCCCTTTCCCATGTAGCTTAAGGTCTTCAGAGATCAGATGAGAGTGTGTAGAGTTTGAAGAGGTCCCCAAGGTAATTTTGATACGACATAAAAAAAAAATCATTCATGAGACAGAAAAGAAATGGTTCTTAAACTTATTCCACAGGGATTCTGTTCATGTTTCTAATAGGTATGCAGCCTTCACTTCCAAATTAGTCTCTTGCTTAGACATTGCTTTAATAAATAGATGGTTAAAAGTTCTGGAAAACATGGGTAAATCTATTGCTGATTCATGTTGATGTTTGGTAGAAACCAATGCAATACTGTAAAGCAATTATCCTTAAATTAAAAAAATGTTTATGAAAAAACTGGAGATAACATAATGTCCTTTTTGAGGTAAATTTTGTAGTGAATTTTGAACTGAAAATGTTCTTTCCAGCTCTAAAATGTAATTTCAAACTCTGTTTCAATAAGCAATATTTTAAACAACAGATCACTGAAAATCAAAATTGAGATTTAATTTTTTTAAATTTGAGGAATACAAGTACTCATATGCTCTTAAGCCTCTGTGAACTCTCAACTGTGTTTTATATCCAGAAGTGACGAATTAAAGGTTATTAATTGCATGAGTTTTTCCATATGGAAGACAAGTTAGGCATTTGAGTGCCTTTCTGAAGACAGGACCTTACAGTTGCCCTCATATTACTTTGAATACACTTAGAAGTAATCTGGACAAATCTTGAATCAAGAAATAACCCATATGGTTGGGTAGATATTTTATATCAGTAGCTGCTACTGCTGCTAAGTCGCTTCAGTCGTGTCCGATTCTGTGCGACCCCATAGATGGCAGCCCACCAGGCTCCCCCATCCCTGGGATTCTCCAGGCAAGAACACTGAAGTGGGTTGCCATTTTCTTCTCCAATGCATGAAAGTGAAAAGTGAAAGTGAAGTCATGTCTGACTCTTAGCTACAGTCATGTCCAACTCTTAGCGACTCCATGGACTGCAGCCCACCAGGCTCCTCTGTCCATTGGATTTTCCAGGCAAGAGTATTGGAGTGGGGTGCCATTGCCTTCTCCGTATCAATGGCAAGTCAGTATTATTTTGAAAGGCTCTCCCAAGAATTGTTACAGTGCTAATGATAATTACTGTTCACTGTCTTTAAGTCACTTTAAGGGAGATCTCTAAATTTCCTTAAACAGTTCAAATTGTACCATGATCTTTAGGGACTCCATTTAGAATGCTTTTTTTTTAAATCCAAGAATTGAATAATATTTGAGATGATACTAAAATAATGGAACAATTCTGTTTTCTTAATTGAAGTATAGTTGATTTACAGTGTTATATCAGTTTTAGCCGTACAGCATAAGTGGGGCTTCCCAAGTGGCACTAGTGGTTAAGAATCTGCATGTCAGTGCAGGAAGTGTAAGAGATATGAGTTCCATCCCTGGGTCAGGAAGATCCCCTGGAGGAGGGCATGGCAACCCACTCCAGTATTTTGCCTGGAGAATCCCATGGACAAAAGAACCTGGCAGGCTATAATCCATAGGGTTGCAAAGAGTTGGACACAACTGAAGCGCCTTACCATGCAGACATGCACGTACAGCATAGTGATTCAGTGTTTTTACACATTATACTTCATTAAATGCTATTACGAGATAATGGCTATAATTTCCTGTGCTCTACAATGCGTCTTATTGCTTATCTGTTTTATACATGACTTTATGTCTCTTAATCTCATACCCCTAACTTACCCCTCACTTCTCTATCCTCTCTGGTAACCAGTAGTTTCTTTTCAATATCTGTGAGTCTGTTTCTATTTTCCTACACACAGTTGTTTGTATTACTTTAAAAAATTCTACATATAAGCGGTATCGTACAGTATTTGTCAAATATATTTCACTAGGTGTAATATTCCCTAGATCCATCTACATTGCTGCAAATGTCAGAATTTCCTTCTTTTGTATGGCTAAGTAATACTCCATCATTGTGTGTGTGTGCGTGTGCGCGTGTGTGTGTATACACTACATCTTTATCCACTTATCTTTTGGGGGGGTTGCTTGCATATCTTCGGTGTTTTAAATAGTGCTGTTACAAACACTGGGGCTCATCTGTCTTTTCAAATTAATGTACTCATCTTTTTTGATATATACCCAGGAGTGGAACTGCAGGGCCAAATAGTAGTTCTATTTTTAGAATTTTGAGGACCTTCCATACTGTTTTCCATAGTGAGTGCCCCAATTTACACTTCTGCCACTGATGTACAAGGGTTCCTTTTTTGCCACATTTTCTCCAACATTTGTTATTTGTAGACTTGATGATGATAGACATTCTGATAGGTGTGAGGTGATACCTCATTCTACAAGTCCACTTTAGCCTGATTCCAAAACCAGTCAAAGACACTACAGAAATAAAAATACAGGCCAATTTGATGAACGATTGATGCCGAAATTTTCAACAAAATATTTGCAAAACAAATCCAACAATGTATAAAAAGGATCATATGCCATAATCAAGTTAATTTATTCTAGGGATCCAAGGATGGTTCAACATTTGCAAATCAGTCAGGTACATCATATTAACAAAAGGAATAATAAAAATCACATGATTATCTCAATAGATGCAGAAGAAGCACTGGACAAAATTCAGCATCCATTCATGCTAAAAGCTTTCATTAAAGTGATTATAGGGGGTACATATCTCAACATTATAAAGACTATTTTTGACATATCCACACTAACATCATACTCAGTGGTGAAAAGCTGAAAGCTTTTCCTTTAAATTCAGAAACCAGACAAGGATACGCACTCTCATCACTTCCATTTAACATTGTATTGGAAGTCCTAGCCACAGCAGTCAGATAAGGAAAATAAAAGGCATCCAAATTGGAAAAGAAAAAGTAAACTGTTACTGTTTGCAGATGACACGATGCTTCATATAGAAAAACCTAAAGTCACCACAAAAAAACCATTAGAACTGATAAATGAATTCAGCAAAAATGCAGGATACAAGATTATTAACAGGCAGAACTTTGTTGCTTTTCTATACACTAATGGTGAACTATCAGAAACAGACATTTAAAAATATCCTGTTTTAAATCACATCAAAAAGACTAAAATACCTTGGAATAAATTTAATTATAGAGGTGAAAGACCTTCACTCTGAAAACTATACAACACTGGTGAAGGAAATTGAAGAGGATTGGAAGACATGGAAAAGACATCCCATGCTCTTGGATTAGAAGAATTAATATTGTTAAAATGGCCATACTACTCAAAGCAATCCATAGATCTAATGTAATTCCTATCAAAATACCCATGACATTTTTCATAGAAGCTGAACAAATAATCCTAAAATTTGTATGGAACTACAAAAGACCCCTCATTGCCAAAGCAATGTTGAAAAAAAAATAATGAAGCTGGAGGTATCACCTTCGTGGGCTTCAGACTGTATTATAAAGCTACGTTTATCAAAACAGTGTGGTATTGACACAAAAACGAGACATACAGATCAGTGGAACACAGAGCCTGAAACTAAACCTGGCATCTGTGGTCAATTAATCTTCAGCAAAGGAGGCAAGAATGGGAAAAGATAATCTCTTCAGCAGTTGAGTCATCATTTTTCCCTCTTTCCTGCTCTCTGTCTCTTCTTCCCCTGAGAGTTGCATCAGACAACTTGCCCTTCCTAGAACCTGCTCTTCATGTCTCCATGTGAATACTTGTTCTCTTCTCTCTGGCTAGAATTTTCTTATCTACTTTTGCACCTGTCCATTTCCCACTCACCTTCAAAAACTGACTCAGTTATCATTCTCCTTCTGTAGCTTTTGTTGACTTAAGTTTTCGTGCTTTTCCAAGCATAATTGAGCCCACTTCCATTACAATACTTATTAAATTCTACTAGTTTGTTAATTGTAAATTTCATCTTTAATAGTCTATGAGAACTTGAGAACTAGCTCAGGGGTCTTGATTACTTTGACTTGACTTCTATCTTTGCCACTTGCTAGCAAATTGTGCCTTTGAGCAAATTACTTAAATACTCTGTCCCTTAGTTTTATGATCTATAAAATGGGGCTAATAATAATAATAATACCTTTCAAATGTTATTTGTGAGAATTAAGTGAGATAGTTTTTAGATATTCTCAGATCGTGTTCTTCACATACTAAACAATAAATGTTAAATATTTACTTTTATGACAGTTTCTTCAGCCTTTAACTTAGTGTCTACATATAGAAAGCTTATCTTAATGTTTTCATTGCTTAAAATAATTTATGAGTCTATACAGAAAAACCTTTATCATTTTAGTTAACTTATAATGTACATAGGAGAGGGAAATGGCAACCCACTCCAGTATTCTTGCCTGGAGAATCCCAGGGACGGGGGAGCCTGGTGGGCTGCCGTCTGTGGGGTTGCACAGAGTCGGACACGACTGAAGTGACTTAGCAGCAGCAGCAGCATAATATACATGATACTTGTCAGATTTTCTAATGTTTTATAACTTAAATTTTAAAAATGTATTAATTTTCTATTTTAATTGAAGGATAAGTACCTTTCATTTGTGATGGTTTTGCCATGCATCGGTATGAATCAGCCATAGGTATACATGTGTCCTCTCCATCCTAAACCCCCTTCCCATGTCCCTCTCTGTCCTATGTTTCCCAACTTAAGTTTTTATTGGAAGTTGGATTATTGTTTTAATTTTAAATGTGTCTAAATTGTTCAGATTACTTATGCCAAGATAAGTGATGAAGGAGCGAGTTAAGCACCTTTTTCTCCTTTTCACAGAAGTATTTGCTCTCTTTCTGGGGGTTGGTTCATGCCCTTGGAGTCTTCTAACGTGTCTGTTCTCCTCTCGCTGCAGGCCTTGTGTAGAATCACTCGCCATTCTCCTACTGCCTTCCAGAATGTTATTGAGAAGGTGGGACTGACCTCGGTGATAAGCTCCCTGGCCTCTGCCATCTGCAAAGTCCAGCAGTACATGTTGACCTTATTCAGTGCAATGCTGTCCTGTGGGATTCATCTTCAGAGGCTAATCCAAGAAAAGGTTTGACCTATGATTCCACTTTAAAAATGGTTGTTTTCTCCTGCAATTTTAGTGGCTCCATAAGCAATATATCTCTATGGAATTTATTTTTCATCTCAAGGGGGCCCTTGCGAATTTGCCAAACCTCTGTACCACAGGCCATTCATCTGAAGATGTTATAAGAGTCTTTCATTGCTTAAAATAGAAATCCGGTAAATGGCTCTGCCGACTTGTCCCATTTTAGTAATGAAAAGTTAGAAAATTTATGGATCCTTCCCCCGTGCTAATATTTCTCATGGCTCTTTGTCCTCGGCCCCCATCTCTCTTCCCATGTCCTTTGCCTGCCTTTTGGAGGGGTCCCTTTATATTCTCTGCTCACCCTGACTCATTTCTTATTCTTTTCCTTGTCCTAATACTCCGCCAGCACACTGAACCTTCAGAGCACCCCTTCTCGTTTTTAACTTCGTCTCCTAATCCTTTGATATATGTGTATTTTATGTACTGTAGAGTCTGTAAGTGTGCAGTTCATATCACGAAACCACACAGCTGCAAACAACTCTCTGCTGAACTGTCCTCAGTATCTTCTCTAGCCGCTTACTCAGGAGTGATCCCTGAGCCAGAAACGCTGGCATCACCTGTGAGCGTTTCGGAACCACAGACCCTCAGGCCGAATCAGGGCCGAATCAGACCCTCACCTGCCGCCGAATCAGAGCTGACATTTATTTTAATGAGGTCTCTAGAGGGTTGAGTGGACGGTTATGGTTGGAGAGGTCCTGCCCTTGAACGCTAGTGTCCAGTGAGGTGTTAGCAGATGAAAATACTGGACCGTGGTTACATACATACATGTGGAAAGCAGTGAGTCAGAGAGAGATTTTCACTTGTACAACCTTTGCCAGTTTTTCAGTTGCTCATGTGTGTTATGAATCTTCCTAAGGGTGTTGTAGCATGCAATGCTCTTTATACTTATTGAACCAATTATCTAACTTTTTCTGAGGGATAATAGCTGTCAAATTAGAGTGTTCTGAAACATTCTCAGCAGGTAACTCGGCTAAGAAGTGTGGAATGGGGCCACTTAAATACAGTGTTTGCCATGGTTCTTCTGCATGAAATGCAGTGTGTTAAATTTGATTTTTTATAAAGCTAAACATTTCTATGATTAATAATTGTCATGTTTACATAGTAAACTTGATCTTAAAAGTCAAAATAGAGAGCAGACCAGTTCTTGGCTTTGATTAGTTTGATTTCGATTCTGCTAAGAAATTTGAGCCTCACAGAAGGTAGAGTTTGTGTATCTAATTTTTTGGTATTTAATTTACCAAATCATTGAAGGTTGTTATCATTGTATTAGAAAGAGTACCATTTGAGTAGTTTTGCTGTGTAAATTGTGTTAAGAGAGGTTGAAGGTTTTGTAGTTTATTTTTCTTCACACAGGCATGGATTGATTGAGTTTAAAACATGGTATTTCACAAAGACAGTAAAATAATATGCATTAATTAAATGATTTTATAATGTTTAACTAATATTCCATGTATCTTAATGATTGAAAAGTTACCTGTGTTAATTGAGAAATAATCTTTTGAATTTAATTGTATTGTTATTTAAATTTTTTAAATTGTGGTAAAAAACATAAAATTTACACTCTTAACCATTCTTAGGTGTAGTTGGTAGTGTTAAGTATATTTGCTTTGTTGTGAAGCAGAGCTCCAGAATCTGTCATCTTGTTAAACGGAAGCTCTGTATCAACTGTACATTTTGAGTGTTGGGTTTTATTGAAATCTCCATTTCGGTGGGTCTTCTGGGAGAGGAAGGGTGGCGTTGCTTTGTTCCTCCCCTGTTGGTGTGGAAACCCAGATTGCCCTGTGGGCTTCTGCTGACACCGCAGGGACGTGGCAGAGCTCCTCCTTCCTGCTGGGCAGGGGTGGGAACCCAGGCTTCGCACTACCTTTTCTGATGCCTTCCTGGCTAGTGGGGAAAGAGCTCCTCGTTGCTCTTCCACTGACACTGGTTGGGTACAGGTGGGTACCCCATTCCTAGCAGAGGGTGGCAAAGGCGGAGGCCTCTCACCAGCCTCTCATGATGCCATCTCAGCAGGAGTGGGGAGAGGAACATCCTGCTGCGAATATGGGTGGAGGTCTGGGCATCCCATCAGTATCTGCTGATACCATGGTAGGGGCCAGGGGGGCTTGTTATTGCTGGGTTGGGACGAAAGTCCCAGCTCTCCTTGTGGTCCTTTCTGTTTCCCTGGCAGGGAGGAGTGTTGGAGGCCTTGTTACAGTCACGTGAGGGTGGAAGTCTAGGCTCCCCTCTTGCCCTTTGCTGAAGGGGCCATGGTTTTTTTAATGGTGCTTGGCTGAAGTAAAATAGCTACTGTCTGAATGTTTTTGGGCTTTCCAGGCTGTCCCTTTCCTGATCTTCTGGCTTGAGAGAGCTGATGTTTCCTTTGTATTTGTGTGTGTGTGTCTGTCTGTCTGGTTGAGAGAGCTGATGTTTCCCCTGTATTTGTGTGTGTGTGTCTGTCTGTCTGGTCGAGAGAGCTGATGTTTCCCCTGTATTTGTGTGTGTGTGTGTGTGTGTGTGTGTGTCTGTCTGTCTGGCCGAGAGAGCTGATGTTCCCCTGTATCTGTGTGTGTGTGTGTGTGTGTGTGTCTGTCTGTCTGTCTGGCCGAGAGAGCTGATGTTTCCCCTGTATGTGTGTGTGTGTGTGTGTGCACTCCTGCACATGCACTATTGGTGTTTCTGGACTGTTGAATTATCCAGCACCCAGTATGGGATGTATGAGACGGAGTAAAACCCCAGCAAACTCATTGACCTACTCATCTTCAGGTGCCGAGGCCTCTAACCGTTGTACATCTTTTCTGTCTTGTCCTGTAGTCTTTAAAATGTATGTGTCCTTTTAAATACGGTGAATTGTCATTTAAAAGATACGGTTCTATTTTTCATTAATTAAAACAGTCTACCATCATATTGAGCATTTATCACAGACTAGACACTTAATGACTTGTAACCCTGGGTTATTCTCAAATGAGACTTAGTGCCTTGAGTGATTTTGTCAAGTTGATGGAGGTTATAAATGCTAAAGCTGATGCTCAGGCCAGACAGTAAGCCAAGAAACAGAATAATTTTGGATAGTGTTAATGCTCTGAAGAACATTGAACAAGATGATGTTGATAAGATGTCTTGCAGGGGGATGTGTGCAGGGGGTGGAGCCAGACACCATTTGTTTGGGGAGGGCAGGGAGAAGTCATGGAGAACCTCTCTGAGGAGGTGATGTTCCAGCCGAGCCCTCAATGACAAGAAAGAGTGTGCTGTGTGAACATGTGCAGGAAGGACTCTGTACTTAGTTCAGCTTCCCTGAAATGTGAGAATTCCTGGAGAGACCCTGGAAGAGAAGGAAGAGCAGCAGTGCTCTCCACAGCGAGCAGTGGGGAAGGGATGCAGGAAGAGGCAGGGAAGCAGGAAGAACATCAGCTCGTGTAGGGCTGTGATATTGGCTTTCCTTAGGGGTTTGGACACAGTGGCCATAGTTTTATTTTATTTGCATGTAGGTGTGTGTTTTAGGGTTTATTATTGGTAATTGTGTTTTTTTCAAGGGGTTGGTTGTTAATAGGTTAGAATGAGTGGAAGAGAAAGAGCCCAGGAACAGACCCCAGGCTTACTACTTCCAGCTGGATATGGGAAGAAAGAACCACACCTATCTATTTGGGGGACTGATGCCTATGTATTGTGGTAGATTTTTGTGTTGAAATTCAGCCCCAAAAGAGGCCCCTGCCATTCCTTTTAAGTGAGAGAAATTACTGTTTACTGCAGAAAATTTAGAAGAACCTAAAGAAGGAAACAAAATAGACTATAATCTCACTGCCCAGAGCTAATTACTGTTGCCATGTAGGTTTATCTCTTTTAGTCCTTGGTTCATATGTCTATGTATTTTATGCACACATTTATAAAATTATGATTGAAATGTGTTGATTTATCATAGTTAGGCATATGTCTTTAAATACACCCTAAGAACATTTTAAAAATAAGTTTTCATTTTGTGGCATATGGTAATTGAACCCTTCTCCCACTGTTGAGCTATTTGCCTCTGACTTTGTGGTTTGTACTCAGGCTGATGCAGTGAGCATCCTATTTCCATGCATCTTTGTGTCCATTGCTAATCAGTTACCACAGGTGTTATGCATACTTCGAAGCCTGTGCATAAATAATGTTAAATTACTCTCTAGAAAGGTAGACGATGAGAGTACTGTTTACTTGTAATTTAACCAGCAGTCATTAAGACACATGCTATATTTATCATACAATAAAACCCAGCATTTAGGATTACTTGATTAGCAGATGAAAATGAAAGAGGAGAGTGAAAAAGTTGGCTTAAAGCTCAACATTCAGAAAACGAAGATCATGGCATCTGGTCCCATCACTTCATGGCAAATAGATGGGGAAACAGTAGAAACAGTGTCAGACTTTATTTTTCTGGGCTCCAAAATCACTGCGAATGGTGACTGCAGCCATGAAATTAAAAGACGCTTACTCCTTGGAAGAAAAGTTATGACCAACCTAGATAGTATATTCAAAAGCAGAGACATTACTTTGCCGACTAAGGTCCGTCTAGTCAAGGCTATGGTTTTTCCTGTGGTCATGTATGGATGTGAGAGTTGGACTGTGAAGAAGGCTGAGCACCGAAGAATTGATGCTTTTGAACTGTGGTGTTGGAGAAGACTCTTGAGAGTCCCTTGGACTGCAAGGAGATCCAACCAGTCCATTCTGAAGGAGATCAACCCTGGGATTTCTTTGGAAGGAATGATGCTAAAGCTGAAGCTCCAGTACTTTGGCCACCTCATGCGAAGAGTTGACTCATTGGAAAAGCCTCTGATGCTGGGAGGGATTGGGGGCAGGAGGAGAAGGGGATGACCGAGGATGAGATGGCTGGATGGCATCACGGACTCAATGGACGTGAGTCTGAATGAACTCTGGGAGTTGGTGATGGACAGGGAGGCCTGGCGTTCTGCGATTCATGGGGTTGCAAAGAGTCGGACACGACTGAGCGACTGAACAGAACTGAACTGATTAGCAGCATACTTTATGATTTATAGTTACTTGCAGTTAGTCGGAATTCCCAGGTGGCTCAGTGGTAGAATCCGCCTGCCAATGCAGAAGATTCAGGTTTGATCCCTGGGTTGGGAAGATCCCCTGAAGGAGGAAATGGCTACCCACTCCAGTATTCTTGCCTGGAAAGAAGGAGGAGCCTGGTAGGCTACAGTCCATGGGGTCACAAAGAGTCAGACATGACTGAACACGCACCTGTGTAGTTTGTAATTAATCTCTCTGATTCTCCATTTGAAATAATGTAATTGTAGCCATGTTTTCACATTACAGTAGATTCGTTAGGTCGTAGTATTATTACCTTCTGAATAATGTTTATGTTCTTGAATAGACACTGGTGTGTTCACAGAATTTAACTTCACAGTATCACCTGCATTAGCTACATGGATATCATTGTCCTTAGAGGATCGTTATTCAGCAGCCACGTGCATCACAGCACTTGATGTATTTTGTCATCATCTTCTAAAGGATCTGCTTGCTCATAATGTGCTAAATGCAGAAGATTCTTTATTGAAATGAGTGTTAGCTCTAGACTCTGTGATGTGAAAGTGAGTGTTCACAGCCGTGGTACAAGGGGACTGTCTTTGTTACCAGTCATGTATTCCGCATATTCTAGTAATTAGAAAAATTGAGCAAAACAAAAAATGACAAACTGTTTTTCTGCCCTGTTTTCAAAATAAGAGAAACAGGACAAATGAAACTCTTCATAGGATACTTTCAGAATCCTTGGTAGACAGTATTTTATATGTAATTCTTGAATCATCACTAGATGTAGGGAATTGATACCCTTTTCACAGTTCATCTGAACTGCTTGAGTGACTCTGGATGAGTAGCTTCCAGAAGGCATGCCCAGGCATAAGAGAAAACTTTGTCAGTTATGTGTGAGCTTGTTTACCAGTCTTGTGCCATATAAACTGATTTTTTAAATACCTGGTATATTTTCTGGTTTCATTTTTCGGTCTCTTCCAAGCTCTTACGGAGTGTGAATGTTTGATCTGAAAGATCCAGGGCTGGAGGAGTTTGAGGATGCTCTAAACATGTTTCCTGATGTTTTACCAGGGAGAGAGATACTGGGTGAGGGCATTGCAATTCTCCTTAATTATAGTGTCTAGAAACTAAAAGTAGCTAATGTCACTTAGATTTATTTGTATTAGGTTATGTTTCTAACTCTGATGAATTTTAGGATTTAGTATTGAAAATCCAGAATATATGGAATGTAGAGTACAGAAGAGTAAAGTGCTCAATGTTCCCCAAATAATCTCGTCGAAATTTTTGTATATACTTTTCAAATTGATATTTATTGTGTGTTTGTATGTATATTAGTACGTTGACATATTTCCTTTTCCCTGCTGCCACATGCACGTGCTATTTTAGAATCTTTTTACAAAAATTAGCTCTATCTATTGAAATTAGATCGATTTTTGCTCATGCTTTTCCTCTTTAGTGATGTCAGGAATGTGTGTGTAGCTCAGCGGAACTCTTCAGTATTGTTTCTGAAGGGTTCTGGCGGCCCGTGACGTGACGGTGCCCCGTGCCTTCCCGCAGTTCCCTACTGCACGTTTTAGAATCCTCCCCCCGCTTTTATTTTGGCAAGAGAGAGCATTCTTACGGCTCACTCTTTTGTGTGGACTTCTGTAATTATTCCTTTAGGAGAAACTCTCAGGTAAAATTAAGCACTGTCTTAGCTGCTCCTCTGAGAGTCTGTTACCACAGATTTTATATTCAGTATTTGGGGTGGTCTGTTACAGGGATCCCAGGTAGAGGTATGAGCATGGACGAGGTCAGTTCCCATGAGCTCTTCCTGAGGAATCTGTCAGAGAATGAGCTTCAGACAACTGAGCAATGTTTGAATCAGCTAAGAAGACCAAGTAATGTGAATCAGGATGATTGTTTGATACTAGATGTCATTGCAGGTTTAGAATGGCAGACTGCTTTCTTTCCCTCCTTTCTTCCTTCTTCCCTCCTTCCCCCCTCTCCTTTCATGTACTTAATCTATCTATATACACACACATGCGTACATACATATGCATGTCTGTAAATGGGTACAGGGAGAAGCGGGAAAGCATATGAAAATTGTCGTAGACTGGTGTACTGCTTTGTAAAAAACAAAGTCACCCATGTGACTTAATAAAAGCAGACTTTAAAAATCCAGTGCCTCTTTCTTGATGTTAGAAAACTGAAAGTATATAAAACTCTGGGAACCCTACTCTGCTCTATTTCAATTAATTGAGCTTAGTACACTCACATCAACTTGTCTACACGTTACGTGGATTCAAACCTCTGCCTCATGATGTTTTTTTCCTGTGAGGTGTGGAACCTTGACTGTGCTTCTTAGCTGCACAATCAGTGAGGCGTGCTTTGGCACTTCATATGCTTTGAGGTCACTTAACAATTTAAACATGACTTTTTAAGAGTCATACCATGTTTCAAGGTGCTTTTGTTCATGCTCCTTGGTAAGATGATTTCCTTCTGGGTGTTACTGCCTAGATTTGTGCCTGATTTGTTCATTTTAACAGGAGCTGCTGTCCATTTTTATTTCAGCAGTCTAGTTGACTGAAGTTGTTTCAGGTTTCATGTTTTGACCAAGTAGCACAACAGTGATTAATAATAAACCAGAAGGTGCCTATGATGTTTGGAGGTACTATGGAAGATCACTATGAAATTTCATGCATATAAGACTTGAAAAATCTCAAAGCCAGTCAGCTCAGGTTTTTTTTTTTTTTTTTCACTTGTTTGTTTGTTTCTCACAAAGTCACTCAGCATCCTGACTCAAAGGTTGCTCATTTAAAATATGGTAATTAGTTAATGAATATTAATAACACGAGTATGTATTCACATTTTTTATCTGTCTACATTAATAAATGTATAAGAGACATTTTACTTAGATACTTGGCTAAATTTCTTTAAGGAAAGTGTAATCCAAAAACAATTTTAGTACATTTTTCACTTCCATCAACATTAAATGGGAAAACGATGTCAGTGTAGTTGTTCACACACATGATTTCTCTATCTCTCTCGGTTTTGTTTTTTGAGGCTACTGTCATTTGATGGCCAGGCTGTACTAAATGATTTTTACCTATGACAGTTGGTTGAAACAAATCGATTTTTCCTTTGGAGATTTGCAGGAAATAAATAACTTTGATGTTCTGTATATCACTGTTATTTTTTTTATTCATCTCATAATTTTGTCTTTATGATATGTACTGGAGGAGTTTTTATCCTTTTGCTTAATTTTGATCAAGATACCACTTTGTGATGTAGGCTTCATATCTTTCAACCAATTCCTCACATGGTGAACATTTCATAACATAATCTTTATGTTATGTAGATATGTCTGTTCTGAAATCACTGCCAAGAACCATTTGAATGTTGGACAGAAGCTCTTCAATCTGTGGTTTGGGCTATAGACCTCAACAGCTTCTGCTTTTTTCCGTCCATGTGTAAAATTTAGTTGTGTTGAGCCAAATGGTGAGATGAATTTAAATCAAGAAATGAATACATAGTGGATTGCAACCTACAGTGACCTGGGGTTATTTTGACTCTCTGAAGGTGGTTTTGATTATTCATCCTTGCACTAGTCTTTGCCTGCAGCCTGTAATCTTGTTGTAAGATTAATACTGTTCTAGAAGTCTGGTGCACGTTGCTTAAGATTAACTATAGTGCCCTGGGCAGTTAGTTTTAAGGAGTCAGTCAGTACTGTTCATTTAGTTTTTCTGAAATGACAAGATGAGAATTTATTTGGGGCATAAGGTGCTTTTAGATATATATCCAAAATTATAGTCTGTAATATATTGCATCTTATAAGGGACTGGGAATTATGGTGTTACAAACAAATCTTGTATGCAATTTTTTATCTTTGTTACTTGCCATAGTTTTTCTAGTTTGTTTCACTCAAAATTATAAGCATTATTTTAGTTTTCCAAGATAGTTAGTAATGGCTGCATAACAGTCCATCAATAAAACATAGAGTAGACCTCATCTTGACTTCTTAGTGACATTTCTGTGTTTTAAAATTATAACTGTTGCTGTACAAAACTTTCATTGCACCTGGACAATTTTCCTCTTTCACTGTATACTTAAGCTATATTTCACTTATCTCTTGCTGTGTAACTACTCAAAATACAGTGGCTTAAATAAGACCAATAATTTATTTATCTCACCAATTGGTAATTTAGGCAAAGCTGGGAAAGACTGAGAATAAACCTTCCAGAAGGCTCACTCAGATGACTGGCAAGCTGGTGCTTGCCATTCCCTGGAACCCAACTGGGCTGTGGCTTGGGATCCTTAGTGGCTTTCCGCGTAGGGCCCCTGAGGGCTAGTAGGGCTTCCTCACAGCATAGAAGCTGGGTTCCAAGAGAGAGCGTGTCTCAATAGAACCAGACAGGAGCTGCATGGCTGTTACAAGCCTGGCTTTGGAAATCATGCAGTGTCACTTCTGTGATGTCTCCTTCCTACTCCGCCTGCCCTCCTCACATGCATCATTACTGGATATAATGTTGCTGTTCGGTCGCTCAGTCGTGTCCCACTCTTTGTGACCGCATGGACTGCAGCACGCCAAGTTTCCCTGTCCTTCGCTGTCTCCCGGAGTTTGTTAAATTCATGTGCGTTGAGTTGGTGAGGCCCATCTCATCTTCTGCTGGCCTCTTCTCCTTTTGCCTTCCATCTTTCCCAGAAGCTTATGGTTGAGCAAATTCCCTATTTTTGTCTATCTTGTGAACAGTTCTGCTGTGAGCATTCTTGTACTTAAAGCTCTTTTGATTATCACTTTGTTACACTAAAATTCTTGAGATACAACAACTGGGTCAGAAGAAAATAATATTTTTTTAAGGCTTTGGAGAAATGACAGCTCACTTTGCTACCAGCTAGAAGAGGGACTAAACGCTTAAACTTTCATTTTGTTCTTAGCTATGTATTAATTTTCTGTCTAACTGTTCACCTGCCTGCCTGTGCCGGCTCTTACTTGTGGCATGTGAGATCTTCACTTGTGGCATGTGGCCTTCTTAGCTGGGGCATGTGGGAGCTAATTCCCTGACCAGGGATCGAACCCAGACCCCCTGCATTGAGAGTGGGCAGTCCTATCCGCTGAACCACCAGGGAAGTCCCACAAAGCTGACATTTATTTAACGTAGCTAATTTAGACCTTTTCAGATTTTGCAGTTGTCCCTGTAATGTTCTTTAATGTGAAACAGAACTTCCAGATACTGAATTGGCAGTCAGGTATCATGTCTCCAGTAATCAGAATCCATTTTTCAGTACATGGCTAGTGGATATTTTCATGGTTCTGCAGTTATGCACGTGTATGTGTGAGAGTGGTGTCAGTGTGGGAAACAGTTTGTTGTTTTGATCTATGGACTTCACTGTATAAATTAGAACTGAGAGTTGACTGTGGGGAAATGGGCTTTCTATTGTCAACTGGAAAGGTGAAAACCGGTCCATTACTCAAGGCCACCTTGGTGTTGATTCTGTTTTTCACCCCAGTTGATGAGTTAGTTTGATTATTCGGTTCAGGATCTAGGTGAGACTGGTGGATTTGTTGTTGATCAATTGCTCAGTTGTGTCTGACTATTTGAAGCCCATGGCAGCATGCCAGGTTTCCCTGTTCTTCACCATCTTGATTTGAGCAAACTCAAACTTGTGCCCGTTGAGTCAGTGATGCCATCCAATCATCTCGTCCTCTGTCACCCCCTTGTCCTCCTGCCTTCAATCTTTCCCAGAATGGGGGTCTTTTCCAATGAGTCAGCTCTTTGCATCAGGTGGCCAAAGTATTGGAGCATCAGCATCAGTCTTCCTAATGAGTATTCAGAGTTTATTTCCTTTAGGATTGACTGGTTTGATCTCCTTGCAGTTCAAGGGACTGCCATGCCCTGTAGGCATGCTGCATAGGGCCACTCAAGATGGATGGGTCTTGGTGGAGAGTTCTGACAAAATGTGGTCCACTGGGGAAGGGGATGGCAAACTACTTCAGCATTCTTGCCTTCAGAACCCCATGAACAGTATGAAAAGGCAAAAAGACTAATGCATATATATAGATATATCTCCATTTAAAAATAGAAGCCTCTACATGGCTGTGTAAGCACTTCCTGTCTTCCAGTATAGCACCCAATGTAAAAGCACTTTGACCAAAAAAAAAAAAAAAATTGAGCTGCTTACATCTCCTTGGACACACAATGTCACTCCTAGGTGCTTGCCTCTGCCAAGGACTCTCAGGAACTTAAAGTCCTGCTCTCTGTAACCATCTTTGTAACAATCCAATTCCATATTTCTGCCTACTTATATCCATTAACCCTGTGTATATGTGTATTCCGTTTTTTGCATATCCATAGGCAAAGGCAATGGCACCTCACTCCAGTACTCTTACCTGGAAAATCCCATGGACGGAGGAGCCTGATGAACTACAGTCCATGGGGTTGCAGAGTCAGATGTGACTGAGCGAGTGTACATATATACCCATATATATATAGAAATTGAGGTTTTTTCCTGTGTCCCATATTGGCTCTTGTTTTTACTTTATGTCTGTAGGACCTCAGTTGTGTGGATTAGAGGTGTGATCTTTGTGTGTGCAGGTTTGCTCAGAAGTTCATGCAGACATGCAGTCGTGACTTTGAGTTCTAGTTAGTTATTGCCTCACTTCCAGTCAGTGATGGGTGGTTAAGAATCAGGCTTTGTTGTCTGTCTGATCTGGATTTGAATCCAGTTTTGTGATTTGGGGCAAAGTGCTTAACTTTTCGAGATTTCCTTTTGTAAAACAGAGATAATATTGTTACCTTTTCCAGCTACTTTTCAGGTTTAAATGAGATCATACATTTTAATAACTTGGTATAGAGTATAGCACTAAAAAAGAATTTCAAAAGTGACAGGTGATGTTATTGTATTTTCTATTTGATTATTGTAATCTATTGACCTTCAGAGTTGACTGTTTATTTGTTTCATGCTTTCTCAAAAAATATTCTTATGTCTCCCACAGGACTTTGTCTCTACAATTATCCGTTTACTGGACAGCCCCTCCACTTCCATCAGAGCCAAAGCCTTTCTGGTTCTTTTATATATTTTGATTCATAACCGTGAGATGCTGCTGCTCAGCTGCCAAGCAAGGTAAGATTTTCTCTGATTTTGCCAGTGACTGCAGTTTGGTGCCTGTTTTATTAGTAATGTTTCTTGGCCCCTATGTACCTGGTTATTGAAAATTATTTTCCTAGATTTTTCCAAGGGTTTAGTTTTTCACTTATCACCTCTGCTTGGAAACACTGATGTTGGCTGATGGTTAAGTATTGGGAATTTCCTAGGTCTGAGTACAGTGTGTTAAAGGTGGTTCTGGTTTGCATCTTTGTAAGGCATTGTTGGCGGGTGGTTTGGTCATAGTTCTCATTAGTGTGAGGTTCTGGACCGAGTCGCTGAAAGCCCAGAGAAACCAGTGTACTGCAGCAGGGGAGGAGGGGCATCTGGAGTATGTGGACGGGTCCTCGACTGGGCAGATCTCCCATGGTTACTGAGTCTCACCTCTTCTCTCCAAAAAGAGAAGCGTCTGATGTACCTCAGGTTCCCTCCAGCCTCTGATGCTTGTCGATTAATGTCTTTGAAACTGGCCATTTGTTACATCCCAGAGGAACCTTGAGCACACGGTTTACTGTCTGTTTCTTGACCTGGTTTTTTACTTCAGGTGAATACTGGGAAGATTCTAGAATTGCTGAGATGGATCTTAATTAGGGACTGGAAAATTTTATCCTGCAAACAGAGAGTACATGTTTTAGGATTTACAAATCAAGAAGCAAAATTGTGAATATTATGTATGTACTTCTATTACAAGAGAGAAGACAAATTTTCACAAATTTTTTGTTGACATAATTAAAAATACACTACTTGCAGTCTATCCCTGGAATGGATTGGCAGATGCAGACTGTGATATATAGAATGGATAAACAAGGTCCTACTCTATAGCACAGAGAGCTATATTCAGTAACCTGTGATAAACTGCAATGGAAAGAATATGAAAAATAATGTATGAATTACATTTGTGCTGTACAGCAAACACTACTTTGCTGTACAGCACAAATTAACACAATATTGTAAATCAGCTATTTCACTGAAGTTAAAGAAAAAATATATATTGCTAATAATTGAGTATATACTTTTTGTAACATAGGTCTAATAATGAGAAAGATAGAATTCTTTGGGGAGAAGAGTTAACATTTTGCTTAATTAGGGGTCAAAGTGAGAGTCCTTATTATCAAATCTGATTGGAAGTGTTCCTGTTGGTGCTGACCCCTAATGCAGTTTTATGTTTCTTATCTTTTTTTTTTCATATCATGTTTCTCATTTATTTTGGTCACTTATTAAAAAAAATACGTTGCTCTTTCATCTCTGTCATTCAGCATTGTATCTCTGATTGCAGATGGATAGCTAGAGTGCCAAGACAGAAAACATGAAATAAAAGAATAAAATGAAGATGGAAATCTACCTAGTAACTTCAGTTCAGTTCAGGCGTTCAGTTGAATCTGACTCTTTGTGACCCCATGAACTGCAGCACGCCAGGTCTCCCTGTCCATCACCAACTCCCAGAGTTCACCCAAACTCATGTCCATTGAGTTGGTGATGCCATCCAACAATCTCATCCTCTTTCGTCCCCTTCTCCTCCTGCCCTCAATCTTTCCCAGCATCAGGGTCTTTTCAAATGAGTCAGCTCTTCACATCAGGTGGCCAAAATATTGGAGTCTCAGCTTCAACATCAGTCCCACCAGTGAACACCCAGGACTGATCTCCTTTAGGATGGACTGGTTGGATCTCCTTGCAGCCCAAGGGATTCTCAAGAGTTTTCTCCAACACCACAGTTCAAAAGCATCAATTCTTCAGCACTCGGCTTTCTTCACAGTCCAACTCTCACATCCATACATGACCACTGGAAAAACCATAGCCTTGACTAGATGGACCTTTGTTGGCAAAGTAATGTCTCTGCTTTTGAATATGGTATCTAGGTCTGTCATAACTTTCCTTCCAAGGAAGAAGCATCTTTTAATTTCATGGCTGCAGTCACCATCTGCAGTGATTTTGGAGCCCCCCAAAATAAAGTCTGTCACTGGTTCCACTGCTTCCCCATCTATTTGCCATGAAGTGATGGGACCAAATGCCATAATCTTAGTTATCTGAATGTTGAGCTTTAAGCCAGCTTTTTCACTCTCCACTTTCAGTTTCATCAAGAGGCTCTTTAGTTCTTCACTTTCTGCCATAAGGGTGGTGTCATCTGCACATCTGAGGTTATTGATATTTCTCCCAGCAATCTTGATTCCAGCTTGTACTTCCTCCAGTCCAGCATTTCTCATGATGTACTTTGCATATAAGTTAAATAAGCAAGGTGACAATATACAGTCTTGATGTACTCCTTTTCCTATTTGGAACCAGTCTGTTTTTCCATGTCCAGTTCTAACTGTAGCTTCCTGCATATAGATTTCTCAAGAGGCAGGTCAGGTGGTCTGGTATTCCCATCTCTTTTAGAATTTTCCACAGTTTACTGTGATCCACACAGTCAAAGGCTTTTGCATAGTCAATAAAGCAGAAATAGATGTTTTTCTGGAACTATGTTTCTTATCTTTGAAAATGTCTTTTCACATGGATGGGTTCTACCACATGTCAATATCAGTTCATGGGCACATGACTTTCATTGAGCATATTCATCACTTCGAAGGCGTTTGTAGTTTTCTGTTAGATTCTTCCTTATATCTATTTTTAGCCTGTCATCACATCGCAGGCGAACCACTTCTTGGTGTAGGTCTTGTGCAGGATCCTAGCAAGTTTCCATTGATTCTGATCTCTCAGGGATCAACCTTTGTTGTCTTATGTCCAGTTGAGAACTGATGTCTCATGTGTTTTGTCTGTTTGTTAGTGGTTATAGATGAGAGGGTGTGCCCTGATCCTGTGAGCCCATCATGGCTGGAAGCAGTAGTTGCTCTTACCTGTCAGGTAAGACCTCATCACTGTCTTTGCTGCCTCTCCTCTCTCCTTGTACCTACCATCATTTTCCTCCAGGACAAGTAATACAGTTTCTCAACAGGTGTTCTTCCATCATTTCTTAGACTCATAGTCTGGTCTCTGTGTAGCAGCACGAGTGTCTCTTACACAGTGTGAGTCAGCTTTTGTTTCTTGCCTGTTCACATTCTCCTCATAATATCCTGTCGGGCTGAAAGAACACCCCCGACTCTGACCGTGGGCTGCTCTGTCTGACTTCATCTCATGCCCGCCTGCGCCTCAGCCCTTGTGTTCCGCGGCTCCTTGCGCCCCCTCCAGCCAGCCAGCTGCACAGTTCTTGCTGCTTCCTGCGCAGGCTTGCTCGTTACACTCCCCTCTGGTGTTCCCCGTGCCCACCGTGCTCTCCCTGCAGCTATGTGCTTGGCTGATTTCCTCAGCTCATTCAGCTTTCTGTTCAATCTAGTGGTTACTACTACTGAGAACCACTCTAATCATCCTATCTCAAATTCCGCTCCTCACCCCGACTCAGAGACTCCCTAATTGGAAAGAACTGTGAGAGCCTGAGTGGGACAGGCTTGGTCCTCCTGGAAGTGACTGTGATTTCTGTGTCCATGAGTGAGTATTTAGAAACTTTGGCTGTGGTGGACAGATGGTGGCCTGGATGCACACCCTAACCCTGACCCCTACTCTGCCCTCTCTGGAGAGAGAAGGGGCAGGGTGCCTGGAGAGTGAGGCTTAGTCTTGCGGGAGAGGTAAGCGTGAACCCCATTGTTCCTGTGCTGTGGGCAGAGACACGAACACTCTGTCCTGTAGGCTTGGGGGAATAGCAGACCTCAGGTCTTCTGTTGGGTGCAGAATGCAGGTGCTATTGGTGTGTGGATTTGGGCCAGTAGTCCTGTCCCCAGGGGATCCAGAGTGGAGCTGCCTTGGGGGCCAGTCTGTCCCAACTGAGGCTGCAGGGGATGATCTCATTTTCCAGCACTGGGAGAGAACACGTCCCCTCCCGACCTGTATCTTTGCCACAACCTGGCCTGATCAGATGCTGAGCCGGGGGAGGAAGTCTTGAGCAAGCAGAGCTTGGTCACAGTTCACTGACGGAGATGCTAGAAGTACTTCCAGGAGGAAGAACAAGGGCAGGCAGCCCTCACAGAGGCAGAACTAATGGAAACGACAGAATGTTAACAAACAAGGAATGAAAACTCCATGGAGAAGCAGTTTTCTGAAATTCAGCAGAAGAACCAAAAGCAAATGGCCTCTGCTGGGGACAGCATTAGTGCTTTGAAAGGACACATTGACCCACGCAGAGCCAATGACAAAGACATGGAGATTCATGTGGAAACAATAGGAAAGTTGGAGTGTTGGTCCAGGAGACCTCACATGGAGAGCATGGGAGTGCCAGGAGGAGGGAAGGAACAGATGGAGGAGGGTTTCTAATGGAAGCAATCTCAGTAGTCATCTTCTGCTCAAACATGCTCTCTCTTGATGCTGTATTAAACTGAGGGTAAAAGAATCAAAAAGTCTCAAAACCGCAAAGGGAAAGGTGACTGAGGCAGAGGAATGCTGTCGCCTGTCCTGGGTTTTTGGAAGCTGGAAGGGTGAGAGATGAATGTTCACTGAGATCCTTTAATGTCTGCAGAGGGAGAAGCTGGGAGGAGACCTGATCATCACCTGGCAGAACTCAGGACAGGTTGGGAAAGACAGGTGTAAAGGCACCTTTGAAGTCAGTGGTGAGACGGATGTGAGACTCAGCATAGGGGGATGGCAATTTGCATGCGGACTTGATTCCCAGGCCTGAGCATCCAGCATGCTCTGCCTCTTCTGCTGCACCAGGAGACTTGAGATATATTCTGGTTGGTTTGAACTGGTAAGGCTTCAGATGTGGGGTTTGAAACTTATCAGAGGCGATGAAGTGCTTTGTGAGACCCTATAATGAGGATTGTAGAACAGCTGCTTACTCTCAAGGGTGAGGACATCTGTCTTCCACCCCTCCTTGACTTGCAGCCTGATTTCCGTGCTCTTGACCAGAGTTTGGAGATTAACCTCGGGGAAGCTTATCCTATCTCCACAGGGGCTGGCCATTTGCCTGTCTCCTACTGTAGCTCAAGAAACCTTGCCCCATATTCCTATATTTGAGCCCATCCATCGTGAGACCCACTCCTGCATGCAGACCTTCCAACAATACTTCAGTGCACCCTCTTAAAATATAAGTGGACAACCAAGAATCACCAGATACATAAGGAAACACGGAACTCAGAAGTCAAGACTCGCCAAGAGACAAGAGACGCTCAGCAGACACAGAGACTTAATTAGAAACAGTTCATGGAAAAAGGAGTGAGGATGACTCTTGAACCTGTGAGTAAATGCGGAATCTTCCTTATTATTAGAGGAGAGCACCTCATACTCCTTTTACAAGAGAAACTACGCTGAGTGTTCTTTCTCACTCAGCACACTGATAGCATCTGAAACTGTGGCTGAGGCTGTGGGGCAGCTGGCACTGTCCTGTGCTGCTGGTGGGAATGGCAGAATCCTGTGACTACTATGAAAAAGAATTTGGCTGTATCTAGAGAAATTCCGTGTTTTTACCCTTTGTCCCAGCCATCTCACTTCTTGGATACACTGTCCAAAGATCTGTTATTGGTAAAGACGTGAGATGACACATGCGTGAGGCATCATTTATTAACAGTAAACTACAGCAGACTAGCTGGAGAACTGTGGTCGCCCTTGTGTTTTTTCTTCCTGCCATAACATTACAGCAGACTCAGTGGTTTAGGACAACATGCGTGTATTCATCTGACAGTTCATGTGGGTCAGGAGGTCAGGCTCTTTGTAGCTGGACCCCATGCTCATGTCTTACAGGGGCGAAGTGCAGTTATTGGCTGGTGCTGCAGTCCTTGTCTGAGGCTGAGGTCGTTTCCAAGAGCACTATTGTTGGTAGAGTTCATTTCCTTGCAACTGTAAGACCGAGGTCCCTGCTTTGTTGCTGGTTTATGGCTGGAGCTTGCTTTTGGCTTCTAGGGGTCGTCCTTCCTCTCCATTGGCAATTCACAGCAGAGCCATTTGCTTTTTTCCTGGAGGCAGGTAGTTGCCCGTTTTATACGTTGAATCCCCTCCACCCACTCAAATGTCTTTGGCCTCACTCTTCTGCCACCAGGAGTAGAAAGCCCCATTTTTAAAGGTTTCAGCTGATTGGGTTGGGCTCATGCAGATAACCTACATAATTTGAGGATGATCGAATTGGGACTTTATTTTTAAAAATTTTTTTATTGGAATATAGTTGCTTTACAATAATTGTGTTAGTTTCTGCTGTACAGCAAAATGAATTAGCCATACATATACATATACCCCCTGCTTTTTGGATTTCCTTCCCATTTAGATCACCGAAGAGCACTGAGTAGAGTTCCCTATGCTATACACTAGACTCTCATTAGTTACCTCTTTGACGCGCAGTGGCGGATATACGTCAACCCCAGTCTCCCAATTCATTCCCTCTCCTTCCCCCCCTTAGTGTTTATATGTTTGTTCTCTGCATCTGTGTCTCTTTCTGCTGTGCAGATAGGGTCACCTCCATTATTCTTCTAGATTTCACATACGCGTGCTAATATATGATCCTTGTTTTTCTCTTTCTGACTTGCTTCATTCTGTCTTACAGTCTCTAAGCTCATCCACGTCTCTGCAAATGAAATAATTTTGTTCCTTTTTATCTTTAAAGTCCCTTCACTATTGTACTCAGATTAGTGTTTTGAATAGTCAAGGGGTAGGAATCGTGGGAGAGATGTTTTTAGAATCCTTGTAGCCACAGTCCCCATGATGGAGGACTCTGCATCTGTGAGAATGGACAAGTGGGATCTCTATACACGGCCATGGACTGATCACCAGGACATATTATCCTGAGAGCAGCAAGGTGCAGGAGGGTACTTATTACATACTAACTTCTGTGTAAGAATGAGGAGAAAGCAGGAAAGACATATGCACTTATTACTATTTTCAAAAAGAACAGAAGGATAAATTACGAATGAACCAAATGGCATTTTATATGGAGCGAAAGGCAGTGGGGGACAGGGGTAGGGGTGGCAGCTCTACTTTGCATATACCTACTTTATGATTTGGATTTAAGTGTCAGGTGAATGTTTAATTAAAAATATAATTAAATAAAGCAGTCTCTAAAACTTGAAAAATAATTTGGTAGTGTGTGATGTAACTCCAAAGAAGAGATATTGAAGTGTATACAGGACACTAATTGTTTGGCCGTGCAGTTGATTCTTGAACAACATGAGACTGAGCTTTGCAGGTTTACGTGCATGCAGATATTTTCCCAATAAATATAGACAGAACTACCGTCTGTGGTTGGTTGACTCCTCAGATGCGAAACTATGTGAACATTGAAAGCAGACTTCAGCATCCACGGATTTGGGTATCAACAGTGGGTCCTGGAACCAAACTGGTGGCTCCATATGAGACATCTTTCATTTCAGTTGCTGTTCCTACAATAGCCATGGATCATTTTCCTCTGCTGTCTTAAAGGCATTTTCTTTGTCTTTAGGATTTAAAAAAGTTTAATTGTTATATATCTTTAGTGTGAGTTTCTTTGGGTTTCTCCTGTTTTGAGTTTGTTCATTTAAGTCTTCTGCTAAATTTGGGTATTTTTCAGGCATTATTTCTTCAGAGACTTTTTCAGTCCCATTGTTTCTCTCCTCCCTTTCTGGATTCTGATGATACAAATAGAAGGCATTTTGTTATTGTCTGGTAGATCCCTGAGATGCTTTCTTTAATAAGCCTCTTTGTATCTGCTTTTCAGATATTGTGAATTCAGTTAATCTGTCCTTAAGTTTACTGATCATGTTTTCTGTTACCGGTGCTCAGTTCTTGAGCTGGTCGATTGACTTTTCAGTTTTGGTTTTTGTAGTTTTCAAAAGTTCTGTAGCTTACATTGGTTATTTTAAAAACTTTTTTCTCCTGAAATTTTCAGTTTTTAATTGGTCTTTCAAATTGTTTGAAACATTTTTCTGATGCCTGCTTAGAAATTCTTATTGGATCCTTCTAGCACCTGGTTCATATTGGTGTTAGCATCTGTTGATTGTGTTTTTTGATTCATGTTGTGATTTTCCTGGTTCTTGCTATGGTTTGTGATTTTTAAGATTATATCCTGGACATTTTGCCTATTACCTTGTGTAGTAGGATGTGTCGTCATCTTGCTTGGTGTTAAGTCTTGCCACTGCCAGGGGAGGGACGAAGGTCCTGCTCATCACTGGGCCCCATTGATAACTAACCTGCCGGGGAAATCAGATTGCTCTTTGCTTCTGGCCGGGGAATGGAAGATCAGCTTCTTGCTCAGACACACTGTCACTGCCCCTGCAGAGATACTGGAGAGTGGCTTGCTTGGCTGGGCAGGGAATGGAGGGCCCACTGCCTGCTGTCTTATGGGTATTACGCCTTCAGGGGAATCAGGTCACTGTTGCCTGCTTCCACCAGGCAGAGGATGGAAGGTTAGCCCACACCTCCCAGCTGGGAGGTTGGTATGTGTTCCTTTTTGCTTTGATGCCCAGGTATTACACCATTGTGCATATGAAATGCAACGTTGAATATAAATGTTTGCAAAAGGGAGGCAGGCTTCAGGTTAGAGAGATGTTAAAATTCTCTGTGATGAGTTCATGGAGAAAATTGTTCTGTCTTCCATACCTGTGCCTTGGAACTCTGTTAGCAGCTGGATGTTTGAGCTAACGGCGATGCTACCTGTCTGCTTGAGAACTGAAACCTCACATCAAGAGCCCATGATAACCTTTACTACAATATGTAGATATTTTTTCCTGCTTACCATCATCACCATCAGCCTTTTATGGATTAAATTTCAGTACATTTTCTATGATGTCAGCTCTCAAATCTATCTGGCATGACAGGCAGTGAAATTGAGCTGTCAGGATTAGATAAAAAGGATATGATAGCCCCCAAATGTCCACCTATTTCTCCAAATGGCTTCATACTCATATTGAAAAGACGGGAGATAAAATAGGGTCTTATGTTTCTCTAGAAATGATAACCTTATTAGGGGATGAAGAGCCTTGTAAGTTCATTGTGTAGTTTGTTATGAGCCTGAAATGTCAATGCCTCCTGATGGATCAGGTTTTCCTAGACTTCTTTTTCCCCCTTCCCCATAGCATTGCTATTAATATGGTAATCAGTGGGGGAAAAATCTGCTTTGATCTTAAAAGGAAGATTTAAAAAAATTTTACTCTGTATAATTGGTTAACTGTGTGGGAAAAATTATTTTCTCAGCCTTACACCATACAAAAGTCAATTCCAGATGGATTAAAGAATTATATATGAGAAAGAAATTCTAAACAGCTGGAAGAAAATATGTTTAAATATGGGCAAGGCAAGCTTTTCTGAGCAGAAAAGCAATGAAATAAACCATAAAAGGAAATAATGATAGTTTGGCTATATATAGTTTAGAAACTTTTAAATCAGAAGTAAAATTTCATGCTAAGAAATTCTGTAAAGTTTTGCATCATATGTAAGAGAGTTAATCTCTGTAAAGAGATTCATAAAGATAGTCTCGAGAGTAAGAAGTGCAAATTAAAATAATAAATACTTTTTCTATCCATCATAATGTCAAATTAAGGAAGAAAACACCTACCACTATCTTATATCCTAAGTATAGTTAGAGGGGCAACTTTTGACTAGTTGGTGAGATTACCTCTTTGAGGGCATCTGAGCATGATGACAAATGTATATCATGAATCCTGATGATTGAGAAGTTCCATCGTTATAAATAAACTTGAATCACAGAATTGCACTTTTGTCAAGTACTTGAAGGATATGACCCAGGTTTTTGTTGGTTGCTTAGAGTTTCCTTAACTTTAGCTATTAGATACAGAAGTATCTGGGCTTTCCAAGCAGTGCTAGTGGTAGAGAGTACACCTGCCAACGCAGGAAGAGACCGAGATGCGAATTTGATCCTTGGGTTAGGAAGATCACCTGGAGAAGGAAATGGTAACCCACACCAGTATTCTTGCCTGGGAAATCCCATGGACAGAGGAGCTTGGGAGGATATGGTCCGTGGAGTCTCAAAGAGTAGGACACGACTGAGCGACTGTGCATGTGGAAATCCTGCAGGTTCTTCAGAGACTCTCCAAGGTCCTTGTTGGCCCTGTCCATACTGTTTGGCAGCAATGTAATATTTCCTTGGTGATTGTGATCACTCACTCTTCATCAGTAGAGCGATCCTCTCCATCCCCCAGATGGAATTATTTTGTCCTCTGGTGGAAACCATTCTTGCTTGGAATCATTCCAGCAGAGCTCAGGGTCGTGGAAACTGTAGGTAAAAAAGCAGTGAGTGAGCTGTTAGGTATAACAGTGAGAGGTAGTAGTCCCACTTCTGCCTCTCAGTTACCGCCAGACCCGTGTGTTTTGACGATGGGGAATGCTAAAGCCTATGTTTTGTTTGCTGATTGAAAACATTGCTCCTCATTGTTACACATCTCAGTGTTGCATTGTGTTGTTTCCTAGCTGGCAGCACCACTGAGCTTGCAGCCGGCCACTCTTCCTCTGTTACGCCAGATGTCTCTGGCTGATGGGCTACTTGCTGAATAGTGAATTCAGTGGACCTGAGCATATTCCCACACTTCTTTTGCTGTTAATAATTTTCTTGATCAGATAAGAGTGTTACTTTGATTATCATGATGATAATTTCTTTGTCTGTGCTTAAAGGAGAGTTTACTGTCCCTTTCATGCACCAGTCTGTTGCTAGCTGACTGGCTGGTCTTCCCAGGTTATGGCCTAGACTGGGGGCACAGTGTTGGATTCTCATGTTGGCTGGATGGGCAGGATCTCGGTCATAATGAAGAGGAGGATTCTTTTAGCTGAGCCCATATATGTCCTCTAATACTGCCACCAAGGCCCCTCTGGATGAAGGCCCATGAGCAAGCCCTGGGGTAACTAGAGGAATAGTGTTGGCTGACATTTGCAGGTTGTGTCATCTTCTCTACCTGCGTGTAGAGAGGCTTCTCTAAAGTAGTTGTCCTTTCGTGGGCATCCACGGGCACACAAATGTCATCATGCTTTATGCCCATTCTGAGATGTCCACTCACACAGACCTCTCCCAGAACTTCTGGTCACCAGTTTTTAACTCTTTTTACATTTTTTTAAGTCCCTGGCCATTAATAGAAGATTCAAGCTGATAGCCAGTGCCCATGAATCAGCAGGCATCAGTACCTTTAGCCATGTCTCCCTTTGAACATAAAGTAAAACAAAATGTGTTGGCTTTGCTTTTCAGGGGCTGATTTGATTTCTTTTGTCATGCCGGCAGCAGTCCACCTTGATCGGCTGCCAGCGTATTGTCGTGAACCATTCACTAACCAGGCTCAGTGACTTTCTTGTTGGGTCAACTGCTTATAAATAATTCTTCATCCGGATCGAGAGAGGAGAGACAGTGCTAAAGAGAATGTGTCAGAGGACTCTGCACCACCGGCTCATTGAGCTTAGTTCTTGCTGGACCTGTTGAAGCTTCGCTCTTCTATCAGTGCCCTTGATGACGACTTACTGCTGTGTGTGCCCAGCCGTAGTGGCTTGGTGTGTCAGGTTACTGATACAGTTAGTGATGGGTTACTCATATCATGGGATCACTTGATGTCACTCGTCATGTTCATCCTCTATCAGAGGCTGTTTCTCAAAAGAACAGTGATCTGCAGATGAGAATATGGCTTAACTCTAAAACTTGGCGGCTAAAACTGTTAGCTGCTCTAACAGAATATAAAGGTTGGTGGCTTATAAAGGGGCTTCCTTGGTGGCTCAGATGGGTGGCTTATAAATGACATGTATATTTCTCATAGTTCCGGAGGCTGGAAGTCTGAGATTAGGATGCTGTTATGGATTGGGTGAAGGCCCTCCTTTAGGTTTTAGGCTTATCCTTGTGTCCACACATGGAGGAAAGGGCTAGGGCTCTCGTTTATAAAGGCAATGATTCCTTCATGAGTGCTCTACCCTCAAGACCTAATCACCTCCTAATATCATAACATTGGGTGTTAGGATTCTAGTTTAATTTGGGGGTGAACACAAACCTTAGACCATAGCAACCCAAAGACCTGTGTTGTGATTCATTTATTGGTGTTTTCCTGGGGCCCCACATAAATATCACGTAAATATTCCCACAAGATAACCCACAAGATACTGAGAGTATCAGTAGATGAGCTGGGTCATATGGCCCACGTGGCAGAACTGCTTACACTGCAGATGGGAATTGTGACAGAGCCTTCATTCATTCCAGCTCCATTAAAAATTAGTAGGTGTATGGGTCTCTCAGAAAAGGAGTCAGAGGGACACAGTCTAATGTGGTGTATATTGCCGCCTAGGTTCACAAAGCCCACCTTTTGGTCATAATCAGTAGAAGATGCAATAACTTGTCTTTGCTCTGGAGGGATAGCTCAACACGTTCTAGATTATTGAGCCCTAGAAACTTCACTGGGGCCTAGTAGACAGTGGATTTTTATGGAGTTTCTCTGTCTCTTAAATGTCTTACTAAGCCAACTGAAGTTCCTCAGGTCCAATAGCCTAATGTATTCACGTCATCAAAGTGCTAGTGTACAGGTGTGATGGTGGTGGGACATCAAGACAGTGCAGATCTTTGCTGACTGATAACCAAGAGCAGGCTTGTTGGCAGAGCTCAAAGGCAAGGCCCTGAACATTTGCTGTTTGCCGTGATGAGTAAAAAGCAAGCATATGCTGATGGTTCTTCCATATTTGCATGTAGAAAAAAGCCTTTGACTGGTCAATAGCAACTATAAGATCCCCGGGCAGTGCTCATTTGCTGCAGTAGAGGTACCAAGCTGAAATCACAGCTGCAGTTGGAGTCATAGCCTGTTTCTATTTTGGGTAATCCACAGTCAAAGTCCATCACAGTCATTTTTCTAAAATTCTGCACAGGCCAAGTAGACAAATGGACAGATAATAGATTTTTTATCATCCCTGTGCCTCTCAGTTTCTCTGATTTGGTTTTCTATGGATATGAGTTAATATATTTTTAGAGAGGGGAAATGTCACGAACTGCTGTTTGTCCCCCGCCCCCCCTTTTTCTTTTTAATCATAAGGCCCTTGCTACAGAGATCATGTAGCCCGTGTGTGGATTTTGCTGATTGCCAAGTATGTCTATTCCTAAATGTTTATTATATTTTGAAATTAAAGAAATAAACACAGAATAGATCTGCACATATGGTGTGTCCATGTAATTTAAATTTAGATCAAAACTATCACCTGATCATCAGAACCCAAGAGGCAGCAGCTTTAATTACAAAGAAAGGTATTGGATGATGAGCTTGCTGAAGATCCCTTATTTTTCTTAATATATATATTTTATTGAAATGTAGTTGACTTAGATGTATGCAGCAAGGTGATTCAGTTCTACATATAAATGTATATTATTTTTGAAATTATTTTCCATTATAGGTTATTACAAAGTAGTGATTGTAGTGCCCTATGCTATACCTTTATTGCTTGTTGCATATCTGTTTTTTAATAATTAGAAATCTAGCATTTTATTCATACTAAGTTAAACAAGTCATACTAAGTCTTCATGACCCAGATAATCATGATGATGTGATGACTAATCTAGAGCCAGACATCTTGGAATGTGAAGTCAAGTGGGCCTTAGAAAGCATCACTACGAACAAAGCTAGTGGAGGTGATGGAATTCCAGTTGAGCTGTTTCAAGTCCTGAAAGATGATGCTGTGAAAGTGCTGCACTCAATATGCCAGCAAATCTGGAAAACTCAGCAGTGGCCACAGGACTGGAAAAGGTCAGTTTTCATTCCAATCCCAAAGAAAGGCAATGCCAAAGAATGCTCCAACTACCGCACAATTGCACTCATCTCACATGCTAGTAAAATAATGCTCAAAATTCTCCAAGCCAGACTTCANGATGGGAGAGCTGGACTGTAAAGAAGGCTGAGCGCTGAAGAATTGATGCTTTTGAACTGTGGTGTTGGAGAAGACTCTTGAGAGTCCCTTGGACTGCAAGGAGATCCAGCCAGTCCATTCTGAAGGAGATCAACCCTGGGATGTCTTTGGAAGGAATGATGCTAAAACTGAAGCTCCAGTACTTTGGCCACCTCATGCGAAGAATTGACTCATTGGAAAAGACCCTGATGCTGGGAAGGATTGGGGGCAGGAGGAGAAGGGGACGACCGAGGATGAGATGGCTGGATGGCATCACGGACTCAATGGACGTGAGTCTGAGTGAACTCCAGGAGTTGGTGATGGACAGGGAGGCCTGGCGTGCTGCGATTCATGGGGTCACAAAGAGTCGGACACGACTGAGCGACTGAACTGAACTGAACTGAAGTCAAACAAGTGGAATCAAAATGTCATAAATTGTTTTGTTAGGCAAAAATTCATAAGTTTTCTAAAAGGATCCCTTATTTATTTATTGAAGCATAGTTGATTTACAATGTTTCAGGTGTACAACAAGTAATTCAGGAATATATATACACATGTCTTTTTTTCAGGTTTTTTTCCATTATAGGTTTTTATAAGATATTGAATATAGTCATGTGCTATATAGTAGGTCCTTGTTGTTTATTTTATACATTGTAATCTGTATCTGTTAATTTTAAATTTGAAAATTTTGTTCTCCCCAAAATTCCATATTTAAAATACACATTTTCTCTGAAGGGAGAAAAGTCAGTTATAAAAAATATACAGTAGATAGATACTAATCGGTTTAGATTGAAGTGAAGCAAGGGAAAGTGTGTGTTTTGATTTTCTGGAAGAGTATGTGGTCTCAACAAGGAGCCATTTGTGAGGTGGTCCAAGGTGAATCCAAATGGGATGGGTTAGCCACAGTTTTCATCGTATGGTCTCAACAGGGAATTATTTATGCGGTGGTCCAAGGTGAATCCAAATGGGATAGGTCAGCCACAGTTTGCATCGCACGCAGCATCTAACTGCACACGGGAAGGTCTGCAGCAGAAGTCCACAGTGGAGTGGTCCGTTGGTGGGCACAGTGAGTCCAGGAGGGCTGGAACGGGCTAGGAACGGGGTGGGGCAGGGGTGATGGCATCTTGGAGGAGCCCGGACTAGGTTAAAGGAGCATGACTTCTCTGTTTAAAAAATCCGTATGATTGATTTCTCACAACGTGGATGTGCCGTTCTCTCTGAAAAAGACTACTGGAGTCTTACCTCCTATTCCCACCATTTCCAGGCAGTTTCTTCTTATCTCTCAGTTCCTTTCTGTTTCTCCTCTTCACCTGCACACTTGTAACTGCTAAAGGCCTGGCTTCCTTCCTCTCTCATCATTTATCTGTGCCATACCAGATTCATGTTCTTCAAATGCCACTTTCATCAAGTCATTCCTTTGCTTCAAAATTTTTCCTCCTGCAGTCTTCCTGGGATCCCTCTCCTTGTAGTTACCATGGTCTTTGTGCCGGGTCTGCTGGCACTAGTTTCTTCAAAAACTGTCCTTAGGTTTGAGGAACTCGCCTCTTCGTATCAGTTCCAGCGTCTAAACTTGTCTCCCTGCCATTTGGAGCTGAGGGGGCTGCTGGGGTTCTCCTTGCTTCCCGGGCAGGTTTCTCCTTCATATGCACTTGCCTCTCTCCCCTTATATCTGCACCATCATCTTGACAAAGTTCTTGGAAGGTTCTATCTGTGAATGGTACAACTTCTTCTTTTTAGGGATAATGTGGATTTCCTAAGGGGATGTGGAAAAAAGAGAAGTAAAATGCTTGGGTTCAGCTGGCCAACTTGAACCAGAATTTTCCTTTGTAGTGAAAGGGCTCATGGTAGGAGTTAACATGCATTCTTTGCTTTCTTCCCAGCTCAGTCTTTCCTTCATTGGTTCTCCCTCTTCTGTGTCTTCCTGGGCCCTCTTTGTTTCTCTTTCACCACTGTCTTAGGGTGATTCCATCCAATCCATTGGCTTCAAAAAGGTTGCTATGCATCTGTATGACCTCTCCAAACTCCAGGTTTATATCATCTTTACATATTCAGTGGCATGCCCAAGAGGAATCTTCAAGTTGGCCCAAAGGAACCCAATCCACTCCCTATGTCCATCTCCACTCCCAGGCTTCCTCATCTCAATAACACTTGGATTATTGTTCAGCTTGTCAATCTTTTTAGCTTGATACCCTTGTAGACCAGTAAGAAATAACATTTGCAGTTTGGTTGTAGAGAAATTGTCAAGTGTTTATGGATACTATACTCAGATGTCTCCACATTTTATTTCCTTCATAGGATGTGAGTTCTGTAGTAGCTAATGTTCCCTTGTCTGTGAAGTCAATTTATTCTCCTATGGCCTGTGTAAACACACCCTGTAATGGGAAGGCATTGGAGAGGGCATGAAGAAATGGAGCATCATTCTAGAGTGAGTTTTATATTGTTGTGGATCCCATCAGTCTTTTATTTCTCCCAGCAGAGGTAATGGATATTTTCTTATGTTTTAACAGTCTGTATTAGTGGCTGAAAGTGAATAGTTTTTGCCTTAAAGAAATGGTGTGTCATACTGTGGTAATTAAGGAGCACAGTATTAAATTTTGTAATAGATAATTTAGATTTCAGAAAAAATTGACTCTTCAGACACAAGTATAAATTTACTTTTTCTACTCTGTAAATTTTGATGGAAGTTCTTTTGCATTCTTCAATGTCCAAAAGATAAACATTTCCATTTTCTCTGCCCTCTGGTTCTGTTATTTATTTGGAGGATTTATTTATTTGGATCCCTGTTACTTATTTGGAGGATTGCCTGGAACAGGGAAAGAAGCCCACTTTTTGAATCGTCATCATCTCTGCTTGGATTAAGATGGTCCAGGGTTACATATAAATCCAGTCTGGAGGAGTTTAACCCTCAGTCTCAAAGTAGTCCTTCCACTTCTCACAGACTGTATATATAGAGTCTAACGCTCATCAGAAAGCAATTGGGCCTATAAGAGGATAAGATGATATGATACAAAAAATAAGCGAGATAAATTACAGTATCAACAGAGGTTCCAGAGAATGGAATTAATCACAAAGTTACCTTAAAATAACTATGATCAGTGTATTCAGGAATTTGGAAAATGGAGAATTTTAGTAGAGAGCTAGAGCTATAAAAACAAACAAAGTGGATATTCTATAACTGAAATGCAGAACTTGTGGGATTGGGTTAACTGCATATTAGAGCTGAATAATTAATATACTGTTATATTAATAGCAGTATTAATTAATAACAATATTAATAATTAATAGTATTACTAACAGAATTAATAAACAGTTCTGAATTCATCTGGGACAATGAGGAGAGAGAGAAGGATGGAAAATATGGAGAAGAGCAGAGGAGACATAGGAGAAAACAGGGAGGAAGTGATGGTTTTTATAGTAAGTGGTAAACGGGTCATTTTGATATCAGTATAAGGAAAAAAGCTCTAAATTCCTCTGTGCATAGAAGTTAATTCATGTCAATTTAATTCATGTAAAAAGAGAAAACAAGTTTCCAGTAGCTAACACATGAAAATGTCTGTATTACCTGGGAATAGACCAAGATTTGTTTGTTTGTTTTTTAAGCAGGACACAACAGCACTGTCATAAAATATTGATGAATTGGATTACCTTAAAATTAAGATCTTCAGTTCACCGCAGGGAACACTGAGAAAGTAACAAGTCCATAGCATCACTTCAGTCGCTCAGTCGTGTCCGACTCTTTGCAACCCCATGAATCGCAGCACGCCAGGCCTCCCTGTCCATCACCAACTCCTGGAGTTCACTCAGACTCACGTCCATTGAGTCCATGATGCCATCCAGCCATCTCATCCTCGGTCGTCCCTTTCTCCTCCTGCCCCCAATCCTTCCCAGCATCAGGGTCTTTTCTAATGAGTCAACTCTTCACGTGAGGTGGCCAAAGTACTGGAGCTTCAGTTTTAGCATCATTCCTTCCAAAGACATCCCAGGGTTGATCTCCTTCAGAATGGACTGGTTGGATCTCCTTGCAGTCCAAGGGACTCTCAAGAGTCTTCTCCAACACCACACTTCAAAAGCATCAATTCTTCTGCACTCAGCCTTCTTCACAGTCCAACTCTCACATCCACACATGACCACAGGAAAAACCATAGCCTTGACTAGATGGACCTTAGTCGGCAAAGTAATGTCTCTGCTTTTGAATATACTATCTAGGTTGGCCATAACTTTTCTTCCAAGGAGTAAGCGTCTTTTAATTTCATGGCTGCAGTCACCATTCGCAGTGATTTTGAAGCCCAGAAAAATAAAGTCTGACACTGTTTCTATTGTTTCCCCATCTATTTCCCATGAAGTGATGGGCCAGATGCCATGATCTTCATTTTCGGAATGTTGACCTTTAAGCCAACTTTTTCACTCTCCTCTCTCACTTTCAACATGAGGCTTTTTAGCTCCTCTTCACTTTCTGCCATAAGGGTGGTGTCATCTGCATATCTGAGGTTATTGATATTTCTCCCAGCAATCTTGATTCCAGCTTGTGTTTCTTCCAGTCCAGCATTTCTCATGATGTACTCTGCATAGATAAGCAAGGTGACAATATACAGCCTTGACGTACTCGTTTTCCTATTTGGAACCAGTCTGTTGTTCCATGTCCATAGCATAGTGGAAAGTATTTGCTACACATATAATTGATGTGGACCCTTAGCTAAAATGTATAAAGCACCGAAGAGCAGATAATACAAGAGAGAAATGAGCATAGACTTGAACAGGAAGTTTACAAAACCGGTTATCTTCAAATGGCCAATTAACACATGAAATAATTGTAGCAAGAATGCAGAGCAATTGGAATTCTTATACCTACCTGTTGCAATGTAAATTTTCATCACTTTGGAAAACTGAACATCAGCAGTGCCTATTAATCTGAAGCCAGGCATAGGCATACCTTATGATCCAGCCGTCTCACTTCCAAGTATATATCCAACAGAAATGTTTTCATGGATCCAGCCTAGGTTATGCTGGATAGTATGCATGAGTTGAAACAGCCTCAATGTCCATCAACAATGAAATGAATAAATTGTGGTACATTTACACCCTCGAATACTACTCAACAGTGGGCATTTTTGACATGAACTTTAGCATCAGTATCTCTAGGATGTTTTTCTTAAGCCAGTTAGTTTCATCAAAGAGCATTCCTGCTATCAGCCTGGGACACAGGGACCTGGCTGCCTGGGTTTGGGGAGCCCCCTGGGGAAGAGGGCTAGAAGTCCTGGTATTTGTTCAGAAATTCGCCTAGACTCCCTGTTTTGTTTGGTGGCCCCTGCTTTGACTTGATTTGCTTTCTCTTAGTCTACAACCTTTCTGCTTTACTGTCTATAGAGAATAAACTTCAGACTTCTGCCTGTGTGTAAGTCTGATAGCCGTCACTTAGATTCATTGGGTAGAAAAGGTAATCTACAAATGAAACTGCTTTTTAGTCAGACTTTGCCAGAAATTTGTACTTTCGCTCCTTGTCTTCCACCCTTAGTTTTAGAAGTACCTTTTCAATGCATAGTACCAGGGCAAGTGTGTCTGCCTGGAAAAGCAATGGGATTAGATACCTTTTAAAATCTTTCTGATAAAGCAGTTTCCAGTGGATTGAAGACTTCATTGTGAAAGACAAAAGGAGAAGAAAGAAGAAGAGAGACAGTTCTAGACCATATAAATAATTCCCTCAAATCAATAACAAAAGACCAGTAACCCATGGGTGAGTCAGCAGAAGACCTGAACAGGTATTGCACAAATGAGAAAATACGAACAACAGAGAAATATCAGAATATGCCTACCATAATAATTACTAAAGTTTGCATTAATACCACAGGAACAGTTCAGTTCAGTCAGTCATGTCTGACTCTTTGCGACCTCATGAACTGCAGCACGCCAGGCCTCCCTGTCCATCACCAACTCCTGGAGTTTACCCAAACTCATGTCCATTGAGTCGGTGATGCCATCCAACCATCTCATCCTCTGTCGTCTCCTTCTCCTCCTGCCTTCAATCTTTCCCAACATTGGAGTCTTTTCAAATGAGTCAGCTCTTTGCATCAGGTGGCCAAAATATTGGAGTTTCAGCTTCAACATCAGTCCTTCCAATGAACACGCAGGACTGATTTCCTTTAGGATGGACTGGTTGGCTCTTCTTGGAGTCGAAGGGACTCTCAAGAATCTTCTCCAACACCACAGTTAAAAGGCATCAGTTCTTCTGCTCTCAGCTTCCTTTATAGTTCAACTCTCACATCCATACATGACTACTGGAAAAACCACAGCCTTGACTAGATGGACCTTTGTTGGCAAAGTAATGTCTCTGCTTTATAATATGCTGTCTAGGTTGGTCATAACTTTCCTTCCAAGGAGTAAGCATCTTTTCATTTCAGGCTGCAATCACCATCTGCAATGATTTTGGAGCCCCAAAAATAAAGTCAGCCACTGTTTCCACTGTTTGCCCATCTATTTGCCATGAAGTGATGGGAGTAGATGCCATGATCTTAGTTTTCTGAATGTTGAGTTTTAAGCCAGCTTTTTCACTCTCCTCTTTCACTTTCATCAAGAGGCTCTTTAGTTCTTCTTCACTTTCTGCCATAAGGGTGGTGTCATCTGCAAATCTGAGGTTATTGATATTTCTCCCAGCAGTCTTGATTCCAGCTTGTACTTCCTCCAGCCCAGCATTTCTCATGATATACTCTGCATATAAGTTAAATAAGCAGGGTAACAATATATAGCGTTGACATACTCCTTTTCCTATTTGGAACCAGTCTGTTGTTCCATGTCCAGTTCTCACTGTTGCTTCCTGACCTGCATACAGGTTTCTCAAGAGGCAGGTCAGGTGGTCTGGTATTCCCATCTCTTTCAGAATTGTCCACAGTTTATTGTGATCCACACAGTCAAAGGCTTTGGCATAGTCAAGAAAGCAGAAATGTTTTTCTGGAACTCTCTTGCTTTTTCCATGATCCAGCAGATGTTGGCAATTTGATCTCTGGTTCCTCTGCCTTTTCTAAAACCAGCTTCAACATCTGGAAGTTCATGGTTCACATGTTGCTGAAGCCTGGCTTGGAGAATTTTAAGCATTACTTTACTAGCATGTGAGATGTGTGCAATTGTGTGGTAGTTGAGCATTCCTTGGCATTGCCTTTCTTTGGGATTAGAATGAAGACTGACCTTTCCAGTCCTCTGGCCACTTCTGAGTTCCCAAATTTGCTGGCATATTGAGTACAGCACTTCCACAGCATCATCTTTTAGGATTTGAAATAGCTCAACTGGAATTCCATCACGTCCATTGGCTTTGTTCGTAGTGTTACTCCCTAAAGCCCACTTGACTTCACATTCCAGGATATCTGGCTCTAGGTGAGTGATCACACCATGATGATTATCTGGAGAGGTCTGACAGAATGTGGTCCATGGAGAAGGGAATGGCAAACCACTTCAGTATTCTTGCCTTGAGAACCCCATGAACAGTATGAAAAGGCAAAAAGATAGGACACAGAAAGATGAACTCCCCAGGTTGGTAGGTGCCCAACACGCTACCGGAGATCAGTGGAGAAATAACTCCAGAAAGAATGAAAGGATGGCGCCAAAGCAAAAACAACACCCAGTTGTGGATGTGACTGGTGATGGAAGCAAGGTCCGATGCTGTAAAGAGCAGTATTGCATCAGGTGAAGACACTCAGTCGTGTCCGACTCTTTGCGACCCCGTGGACTGTAAACTCCTAGGCTATTCCATCCATGGGATTCTCCAGGCAAGAATACTGGAGTGGATTGCCATTTCCTTCTCCAGGGGATCTTCCCGACCCAGGGATTGAACCCAGGTCTCCCACATTGGAGGCAGACGCTTTAACCTCTGCACCAGGGAAGCACAGGAACCTGGAATGTTAGGTGCTTGAATTGTGGCAAATTGCAAGTGGTCAAACAGGAGACGGCAAGAGTGAACGTTGACATTCTAGGAATCAGCGAACTAAAATAGACTGGAATGGGTGAATTTAACTCAGATGACCATTATATCTACTACTGCGGGCAGGAATCCCTTAGAAGAAATGAGATAACCATCATAGTCAGCAAGAGAGTCCGAAATGCAGTACTTGGATGCAATCTCAAAAACTTTCGTTTCCAAGGCAAGCCATTCAATATCACGGTAATCCAAGTCTATCCCCCAACCATGCTTCTTCACTGAAGAAGCTGAAGTTGAACAGTTCTATGAAGACCTACAAGACCTTTTAGAACTAACACCCAAAAAAGATGTCCTTTTCATTATAGGGGACTGGAATGCAGAAGTAGGAAGTCAAGAAGTACCTGTAGTAACCGGCAAATTTGGCTTTGGAGTACAGAATGAAGTAGGGCAAAGGCTAAAAGAGTTTTGCCAAGAGAACACCACAAGATAGAAATGAGCAAAAATTTGATACTACTAAATAATGGTGAGGTGTAACCCAACTTGTACGCCACTGGGACAGCCGTTTTGGGAAACCATTTGGCCGTGCTGTGAGGTGGAACATTTGAGGTTCCATTTCTTTATTTTTTTAAAACTGAATGATAGTTGATTTACAATATTAGTTTCATGTGTACAGCAAAGTGACTTGATTATATACATAGATATATATATCTATGTTTTCTAATTCTTTTCCATTATAGATTGTTGTAAGATACTGAATTATGTTTCCTTCTTGTGCTATATGGTAAATCCTTGTTGTTGATCTGTTTTTTTATATAGTAGTGTGTATCTGTTAATCCTTTACTCCCTTATCCCTTCCTACCCTTCTACCTTTGGTAACTGTAAGTTCATTTTGTAAATAAGTTCATGGGTACTGTCTTTTAGATTCCATAGATAAGTGATACTGTTATTTGTCTCTCTCTGTGTGACTTTGTGAGTCAGAGAATAGGATGAACAGCAGAGGTGGCCTTCCCTGGGAATGTTCTCTTAAGATCTATTCACTCCAGAAAACAGTGTCTTCAATTTGGTGGTGGTCATTAATTTTAATAATTCATAGAAGCAACTATTATTAGTAATAAAAGCAGCTACTATTTCTTGAGTATGTACCTTGTATTGGACCCCAGATGATTTTTTCATTCAGTCTTCACAGCAGTCCTGCAAGGTAGGAATTGTTAACCCATTTATAATGAGAAAACTGAAGGTATAAAGAGCTTAAGAAATTTGTTCAAGATCACGCTGTTAGAAGGCGGTAGGGCAAGGAATTAGAGCCAGATTTATTGAATCTCTGTCAGTATTGTCAAGTTGAAAGAGTGACCCTACTGAAGGAAAGGAGAAAAACAATTTAGAAATCATAACGGGCCACAGGTCATAATAAAGTTTTGGGATACTTCTGTGATGTTGCTGTTGATTTACCTCTTGTTTAAAGTCACCATGACTTGGCATAGTAAGAAAATGGAGGTCTATAGCTCTTAGGAAAAGGAGGTAATATTTTTGCAAACACTCACCATTTATTATCTGGTAGGTATGTTGTGTAACTGAGTGTTACAGCACCTAAATTTTTTTTTTTTGATTGGCTGTGTAGAGCAATGACACTACTTCATGTTTTCAAAACACTTAAGTTTTGAATAGATGACTCCTACTCATGGTTCATAAACCAGAAAAATTCAAAAAAAGTAAGAAGGTTGTCATGTATGGATGTGAGAGTTGGACCATAAAGAAGGCTGAGCGCCAAAAGATTGATGCTTTTGAACTATGGTGTTGGAAAAGATTCTTGAGAGTCCCTTGGACTGCAAGGAGATCAAACCAGTCAATCCTAAAGGATGTCAGTCCTGAATATTCATTGAAAGGACTGATGATGAAGCTGAAGCTCCAGTACTTTGACCATCTGATGCAAAGAGCCGACTTATTAGAAGAGTGATGGGAGTGAGAGTAGATTGTGGTGGGTGGAAGAAATTAAGAGGAGCAAAGGAGATATTGGATATAGATTTCTTAAGAGGTTTGACTGAGGAAGGGAGGAAAGAGGCAATGGGGCAGTTGCTAGAAGGACAGAAAAAGCATTTTGCTAAATGGGAGAGAGTGAGTATACAAAGTGGAAAAGAAGGAATTGGCTGTTTCAGGATTCTGAGAAAAGGGAACTGAATGTGATCCAGACAGAGTTGCAAGGAGAGAGAGAGGTCGGTGGTTGTGATGGGAGGAAAGGAGGCCAGGATAGGACACACAGTAAGTTTAGATTTAGGAAGAATTTCTTCACGATGCTTTCTATTTTCTCTGTATAGTAGGAGGCAGAATCACTCACTGAGAAGCTCATAAGAGGATGGAACTTTCAGGGTTGAAAGAGAAGAAAATTTTGTAGATAGGCTAGGTGCTGGTGCTGTTTGTGCCCTTCAGTATTGGTGTGATCCTTTTACAGTGGAGCGACTCTGCTCCATGTTTAACTTCAGCAGCTGCTCTGCAGACGTACAGAAGTGTGTAGATTGCTAGATTCATCCAGATCATTTGACTACACGGATGCGGAAAAAAAAAAGGTAATGAAATGATAGATGTGGGATGCAATTGAAGCAGGAAGTAAGGGAGGAAAAGGAAGTGCTTTTTGGGAGATGTCATGGATTGGGAGACGATGTCTTCGATTTTGAAAGACAATGTCATGGGTTGGGAGGCAATGTCATGGATTCAATCAGTGGAAGTTCCCTGGAGGCTGAGGAACTGTTACAGTGGAAGAGTGTGCAATCAGGAATAAAAGCAGATTATAGTCAGTATAGTCAGAGGGCATATTTGAAATACTTAGCTTGGAGGGGCTACAGTTAAATGCTGGAATCTTTAATGCTGGATAAAGCTTTTCAGCAGATGGCGAGACTGGGCAAGGAGATACCAGGCAACGCATCTTGGGGAACCAAAAAGGAAGATGGTGTTTTCTGGTCCTGCTCCTTAGTTGGGCTGATGGAGCAGGTGTCAGCTGATCAAGAGGTTCCTGGAGTGGCTACTATTTGCTTGGAAGCTCCAGGCCACAGCGATAGTGTGTCCTGCTGTGGATTCCCAGGAACTCCAGGCTGATCTCATTCATTTTATCACATCCCATTTTATGGGAAGTTTTTGGATTCCACTTACCATGAAATAATTAGGTTCTCATTTTTTCAGTTTACTTATCCTCATGGAGCTCTGTGCTCTCTGTTTTTTAAGTCATAGCGATGTATTTCTATGGATTCATCAGGATTTACTCTACGTTTTGAGCAGTGTCTTGTATTTGTTAGAGTGTGACTAGGGCTTTAATCAGCAACTGAAACAGAGATGCCAGCTGGCTTATATGGATCTTAAACTTTTGATTTGGTTTCATTCCCAGGTCTTTACTAATAGAGTTACAAATAATGGCAAGCAAGAAGGCAAAAGGATGCATAAATCTGCTAAGAGAACCACATAAATGTTGAGTGTTAAGATTTCAGTGTATGTTATGTATGTGTATGGTGTCCAGAACCACCCTTTTCTGGTTTACAGCGGGAGTTTTGGGAAGCAGAAGTTGGGTGGAATGATGATTGCAACAGAGCTGGAGAGATGGTTGATGATGGCAAGGGAGTCTGGCAAGGGGGATTGCAGTCAAGGGGCCTTTGAAGTCAGGGAACTCATTGCCCTTTAGAGAGTTGCAGGGACTGGGAACTTGGGTAGTGGGTCTAGACGCTTCCTTCAACAATACCCTTGGTACCCAGAGTGATGGTGCAACAAGTCCCCTGGTTCTGGATTGGAGGCTATTGGATCAGAGACGAATGATAACAAATGCCACTGGTTTGAAGAAGAAATAAGTTGATTAAGAGACAGATATCATTAAACCAGGGGACAAAGGGCGTATGAAATCCAGATGTTCAGATGGTATCTGCTCTCTGTATTATATCCAGTGCTGAAATGAGTCATTTTGTTTGGATTTATATACACAGTTTAGTGAAAGAACTGGAATTTCTATGACTTGCCTGGGATTCAGAGCAAGTTTAGGACTAATGTCCAACGAAGGTGCAGATAACTGGTGGTTCTACTTTGAACTTCAAAATGCCAAAGCCTTCTTCTTTCCAGATGCTTCTGTTTGCCTTTCAATTGTTGTCTGAAGAACGTGGGGTTTCTTTTAACAGGCCAAAGGCAAATGAAGTCAGGGCGTCGTTTTGTAATAACACTGGCAGAGAAATTCAAAGTTGCCTTATTTTCTCTCTGCATAAACGTCTCCATTTTTCTAAGGCAGAAATAGACTGTTCCCGACAAGTCGCCCCATATCTAAATGTCAACATGATGGGGATGGTGCCCCCTGGAAACACTTGCCATGGTGGTATTTTCGGGCAGATGCTATCAACTATTTTATTATGAGAGGTAATCTTTGGCACTTCTCTGTTTGTAGACTGGTGATGTATATTGAGAGAGACAGCAGAAAGACCACTCCAGGCAAGGAGCAGCAAAGCGGCAATGAATACCTGTCCCGGTGCCTTGACCTGCTCATCCGTCACATGGTGCAGGAGCTGCCACGTATCCTGGGTAAATTGGAGTCTCGTCCATCCTTAGGCCCCTTCCTGCTTACCTTTTGTGACTTGGCTTTTGGGCATCTCTTCTCTTTTTTTCTTGATGGTCTATTTTTTGCAGGCGAGTGCAATGACACTTCTTGAATGTGTAGTTTCAAAATTTCAACATTCCCTATCTGTTATCATAAATATTTTGTATCAGTGACATGACTGAGGCAATGAGTAGGCTAAAGGGCTAAATTAGGTTACATTGAGGTGTCATCTTGCAGTTCTGGAAAAGAAAAGGAAAGCATTTTAATTGGTGAAAATTGGACTTAAGCTATCATTTTAGGAACTTTCTCAAAATTTCTCTTTGCATAATTCAGGAGAAAAACATTTTTCCTTCAAGTTGTAACCACAAATTTATTTTTTCTTACAATAATTTAAAAATACATAGGCACCAAAATTTAATATTAAAGAAGTTTGTTACTGAAGTTTGAAAATTTCGTTGGTTTGAAAAATTTAAGATGAAAGTAATAATGATCTGCAAAGGATGTTTATTACAGCTAACAAAAATCTGTTATTCCACTGTTAATTACAGATACAAAAATCATCTAAGGAATGTGTACATTTAGTTTAAAATCGCATTCCATGCTTTCCCAGCAGATGTGGCTTTAACCAGAAATGTTTAAAATGTTAAATTTGATCCAGCCTGTTATGGTCAAAGATACTTAGACTCAGAAATTCAGAATATTAAATCAAAGTAATGAAAACATCTTCATGGCTGATTGACAATAACTTTTTTGCTCCTTACTACTAATGTGGGAGACTTTTGCCTGTTCGTGACTGAAAATAGAGCTTTCCAAAATTTATTTGGATTGTAACGCTTTTAAAATCTCGAGACCAAAGGCCACAATCTGATCAGTTGGTAGCTGACTTTCTTTTTACATGACTCATCTTGTCATAGGAGATGATGACGAGATTCATGTGTCTAGCAAGGCAAGGTTTATTTATTATTGGACTTGGCTATCCCATGAGAAGTTTTCGGAATTGATCTATTACTTCTACCATCCTATTCTATTACTAGAGAAATCTAATCTATGACCTGTTAGCTTATAATTTGTAAAATAACTTTTTCCTTTTACAAAAGTACTGGATACTCATGGTTGATATTTGTAAAGTACAAAAAAAGAAAAATCATTTTTATATTCTATTTTAAACTTCCAGATGAGAGATCAAGCTTATATCCATCTTGTCCCCAGAGGCCACAGCTTCCTGTTGTAATGTCAAGAGTTGGGAATAAAACAATGCAGCTACTACCTGCTTCTTTTATTTGGAGTTTATTTCCCTTAGCAATCCCATTAGTATTCAGCCCACAGCTGGTGGTCCCTAAGCATTTGTGGTCTCTAACCTCCCGTGTGCTCTGGGATGTGCTTTGCAGGTGACATTCTTAACGCCCTGGCTAACGTCTCTGGCCGTAAACACCCATCCACAGTTCAAGCAAAGCAGCTGAAGATGTGTCTCCCCCTCACGCCTATAGTGCTTCACCTGGTAACGTCTCAGGTATCATCTTTTTTGGGGAAAAAAGTGGAGCTGAGAAACGTCAACTCAGACAAAATATGATCATTTCTTTCTTACACGTGACTTTCAGGATTTAATCTGTGGAAACTCTCATCACACAGGTATTTCGACCTCAAGTTGTAACAGAAGAGTTCCTTTTCAGTTATGGAACTATTCTTGTGAGTAATGCTGAATTTTTCATGTTCCTAATAAAAATGAGGCTGTCCCTACTGTTTGTGGGATTTGGTGTCAGAATGAAGTAATTTTAAAATCTTAGTGTTATTTATTTGTCTCTAGGGAAGTGACCTTTTTGTATTTTTATCTGTTGACTGTAATAAAATTTGACATTTGGGGAAAAATACATTCTCTCCTGATAATGCATTTTGTTTAGAGACAGACCCAGGGAGGGTAAATAAGTCCATAGAAAAGATTTTCATAGTGTTTGGTATTAAACATCATGAAAACATTTAAAATAATGAAATTGGTAAAAGCGAAATTCTGGAAACATAGTATTATAATTTCCTTTGGCTAACATCGTCCAGTTATGTGCGTGTCTCTTTCTGTGATGACATTTCTCTAAGTGGAGCTCAATTTAACCTTATTTTAATTTTAATGAGATGAGTAGCAGTGAAAAACAAATCACTGTATTATCTTTCACTTCGATTTTTGCTCACCCACAAAAAATAGTCTTTTTGTTAAGGTTGTGGCTTGTGAATTATGTTATCTTCTCCCCTTGCCTGGAGCACTTACAGTATATACTGTTGATAAAACAGCGAGCTGTACAAAGGGAAAACGAAAACATTTGTCACGCAGCCTATTCTGTCTTTCTTTGATGTTAATAATAAACGCTGAGCCGAGATTTTAAAAATGCCATATCAGATAGGTGTCTCGTTAAAATGAAGTAAATATCTCAATTTTATTGCTGGTTTGGAGTAAAAAAAAATGATTACCATCCACAAGTGAGGAGGTAGTTTTCTAGAATGTTCATCATACGGTAACATATGATGTTTTGAAGTATGACTGTTGAGTAGAGAAGTCACTGACTTTTGTAAGCAGTGTGTTCAGTCAATGCAATATAGGTTCTTTGTCCTTAACTTCAGATCATTATCATCCTTGAATCTTGAATTCTACAAAAGCATATAATTTTTGTAGCACATTCATGAATTTTCAAATTGTGAGAATTTTGTCTGCCACCTCCCTTAATATGCTTTCTGATCTTTTTAAGGACAATATGGGTATAATTTTGAGCAGCATTATAGTTCTGTGTTTATACCTCCACTGCGCTGACACGTTGAGCCTGATCATAGTAATTTTGCCCTTGCAGCCTTCCTTGGAATATTTTGGCCCAGTGTTTGTTTGTTTGGGCTAGGTAGAATTGTCCTGTGTTCATTCTCTTTACTTTTTCCTCATGTGTAGTACTTTGCTGTGGTTACATTAACTGAGTACAGTTTAGATTTTCAAGAAACTGTCAAGGAACTCCAATATAAAAGTCTTTGCAGACTTTCATCTGTGTCTTTCATGGAGACCTCCTCTACTTCATGTAACCCATCTGCTCCCAAGGAACGGCCTTCTCACCTTCTCCCAGGAGGGAGTGCACCCTTTGAGGGGTGGGGGTGTTCAGTAGGCTCTTTATGGGTTTGCTTCACATAGGCACTTTCAGGGAATGGAAGATAACTTGCTTGGTTCAAAGGTAACTGTGATACTGAAAATTCTTTAGCAGTCTTCCCTTGATAATGTTGCTCAAGTAATAGGAGTTTACACACACACAGTGGAAGAGGCCTCTTGGCTCTGTTTGGGCCATTTTCCTAGTCTGAGTCGCGGCCAGTTCCAGAGCTCTTCTATTGTTTTTCTTACCGCATCTGTTATTTGGCCTTAGCTGTGCGTCCTTCTTTCTTGACTTAGTGTTGGCCGCACTGATGAAGCACTAGTCCAAGGAGAGGAGGTGTAGACTGAAGTCATGGACCTGGCTGTAGTTATCCACCCAGTTCTGGTGCGTGTTTCTATGAGCTGTTGCGAGTTGGCTATTGCTTCTGTGAGTTGATCCACAGCCTGTCCAGAAGATGCCACGAATACTGTCGTTAGTTACAGTGTCCCTCCAGTGCCAGAGGCACAGTCTACTCCTCCCTTGGAAGGAGTAGAAGGCCCTTGGAAGTTCACAGTGCAGAATCTGCACATTGAAATCCTTGAGTTTTATGCTTGAGAACAATTTAAATTTTCTCTAGGCAAAGCTTCCCTGGAGTTAAGAGGGTTGGTTTGTTTATTTGTGTGGGTTTTTTCTTGTGGGCAGAAGGTGGGGTGTGGGCCCTTCTCCAGCAGATCTTCCTGACTTGGGAATCTAACTGAGGACTCCTGCATTGCAGGCAGATTCTTACTTACTGAGCTATCAGGGAAGCCCTTTATGTTTTAAAAGTGCACATTGATTTGAGGTATTTAGACTTTGGGTCCACCATTAGTAGCTGTATCTAAGAACTTGTTGGGCTTCTGCTAAAGGACCTCTCCAGGGGCTGCTGACCTGCCTCATGTGGGTGGAGACAGCAATTGTACTTGGTGTGATCTTCGCTCATTAGAAGGGTCCTGAAGGCACAGTGGAGGGGCTGTTTGAATTTTGCTTCCCATTGGTTTCTGTTTTCATACTGGTACCAGGCAGGTTTGCCTTTTGACTGATAGGTATCATTTTTAAAAAATTTATTTTGGTAGAAAAGTTCAGGATACTTTTTATATTTGGAGCCCAAGGCTTTAGCTTTTTTTTTTCCCTCCAAGCAAAAGGAAGTTTTGGTCTCTTTATGATTTAAAGAGGCACGTGTTTGGAAGCAATTTAGTAGGACACTCTTATTTTTTTTTTTAATTAATTTTTATTTTTTAGTTTGTTTTGCTTTACAGTACTGTATTCGTTTTGCTATACATTGACATGAATCAGCCACGAGTGTACATTGTAGGACACTTTTAAACCATTATTAAGCTTTCGAAGAGCCCAGGCCAAAGAGGACTACACAGCTGATGATTGCTGTTTTTACTTCTTATGGGCAGAAGCAATGTGTCATTGTACCTGCCTCCCCCTCCAGTAAGAAGGGGAAAAAAAAGGTACCCAGGGACACTTTCACAGTAAAGCATCTGGGGAGATGCTGTGGGGAAGTTCCAAGGTGAACTTCACCTTGGTTCTTTTGTACCTTCATTGAATTAGGCTGGGAAACAAAAAGCACTGATATTAAGGAAATCTGTTTGAAAACTCGTGATGTTCACTGTGTTTCTTGTGTCCTTCTGAAAATGCTCTTGACTAATGAGCTGAGGAAGAGGACTTAGTTGTGTTTATTCTTAAGTTCTGGCCTCATTAGTTAATGAAAGTTCAGTGGTTATGTGGTGGTTATAGTTTTTTACAAAGAGAAAATTTCACATCTTCAAATGAAAGAAATGATTCTGGTTTTCACACAAGAATGTGATTATAATATCCATCCAAATATAAATCAATAAATCTTTGCTAATCCTGGGCTTTGAGATAGTCAGAAAAGACCCTTTCCAGATTTTTATTTTAAGTGATTGTTGGTCTGTTGATAGATTTTGACTTCAGCTGTAGAAGATAAAGCAGAGAGAGGGTACTCTTATATTTTTATTTATTACTTTTTGGCTGTGTCACACAGCTTGTGGGATCTTAGCTTCTGGCAATGAAAGTGCAAATCTTAACCACTGGACTGCCAAAGAATTCCCTTATATTTAAAAAAAATGATATTATATATTTATTCATTGCCACATGAGTGTTCTTGTTAGGAAGATTTTTCCTTTTCTTAAAAATTGTTTGTTAAAAAAAAAAATTAACACACCCTGAAGTTATATACCCACCTTGCTTAGAGAGCTTACTCTCAGCTTCTCAGAAGTACTGAACAGTAATGAGGGGCACTGGTCTACCCTGGAGTCATAGCTTTCCTTCCTTTTTTGCCCCACAGTCCTCCCTTAATGAGCCCAGTTGTGGAGTAGGTGTCCACCCTTTTTGCTCCCCTGCTGCACTCCCAGCTTTGAAGCTCACAGCATCAGAAGATGCCCGGTGTAGTGTGGCCATCTACAGATTTTTCTGGGTCATTCCCCCTCACTCCCATGGTCTCTCAGCCCTGGATTCGCAGTCATTGTTAGAGAATCAGGTATTTCTGCGGAGGTTCCTTCTAGCACCTCATCCTCTCAGCTCCTCGACCACCTCTCTTCCCATGTGTGTGTATTTCCCTCCCTCAGCTGCCTCCACCCATAGCCTTATTTTCAGCATCATACTGTCTGGCTACGACACCTAATTTTCAGCTCACTACCCCTGCTCCTCATCTCCAACAGTCCTTTAATTCCCGTGATCCCTTTCCTGTCCCTTTCTCCATTGTCCTCCTCTGGCAAACCCAAGTGCTGGTTCGCTTTAATTCTCTACCTCCCTCACCCCTGCTTTGAGTGACTAAGTGCGGCTCGAGGAAGACAGCTGGTCTCACTTTAAATTCATGACTGCTCACTTCAAGCGAGTCCTCTCTGCAGACTGGGGCATCAGTTCCTCTTCCTAATTTATATACCTTCACGCTCACCTGGATGATTGTTCATACTTGCCCTCCTCTCCCTGAATCTCCAGTGTCTCCTGCCCTGCCCTCACTCTCACCTGATTAATTCTGTTATACCGAGAATGAAGAGAAAGAAATCGACCCAGAGAGATTTAAATTGGCAAATCAATAAATGTCCAGTAGGGATTAAAAAAAAATTAAACAGGGGAAGTATAAGGAAGAGAATAAAAGAACCCTATATTTTCACAATCTAGAAAACCCTTGTTGCTGTTAAAAAGAGAAAAAAAAAATACATGTACATAGTTAGAAAATTCTAACAGTGCAGAAAATGAATAGTGAAAGTATGCCTCCTGGTCCAGTGTTCTTCCTCACAGGGAGCCTCTGTGAATAGTTCCTGTGATTTTTCCCTCAAAATTTTTTGTCCATGTCTATGTTCATGTGTTATCTACATATTCTTTAAAAATTATACAGAAAAATTGTAGTATAAACACTGTTTTGTCTCTTCTTTCTTAAGCTGTAGACATTTAAGTAGATTTATTAAAATCAAAAGATACCTTTCTTTGAAATTTTTTTACATCAAATTGTGAAATTATTTCAGCCAAATTGTTGTGAAAATGCCTCTTTTTCTTATTTATTACTATATAATTTGGCTGAAATAATTTCACCTGATTTCAAAATAGGGACATGACTTCTGCTGAATAAATAGAGATTTGATGTTGAAAAAAATTTCTAAAGACTTTTGTGTGTTAACTCAATCAGTGACTTTCTAAGAATGTTATCTTTCCCCTTCTGGATAAAGAAATTAGTGCCTGCTTATCACATGAAGTTTAGAAACTGTGGAAAATGTAAAAATAATATAAAAATCACTTGATTCCTACCACCAGAAGTAATTAATGGTGAACACATGTAGGATCATATGTTCAGGTTTTTTTTTCCCTCTGCATAATTTTTACATCAGTTATTTTCAAATCTCTATTTATTAAAATTTTTATATTTTTTTCAGAGTCATATTAAATCAATAGACTCAGGAGAAACTAACATAGATGGAGCTGTAGGTGAGTAGATCATGGGACATTTTACATCTTTGCTTGAAGATTTTGATACTATGATTTTGGACATGTAAATAAACACCTATAATAATTAACTGTATTTCTAGGACTGATGGCATCAGAAGAGTTTATCAAGATCACACATCGGCTTTTGAAGCAGTGATACAGTACCCTGTTTTATTGAAAGACTGTCGCTCTACGGTCAGTTCTGGCTGCTTTTGAAAAAGATATTTTTTGGCTTACTTGGTAACTCTGTCTATAAAGAGATTAGTTGAGATATACTTGGTCATACATGTTCCTCACGTGAAATAACTGTTGAGAAAAGCTGCCCCCCCAGACAGGATGAACCAAAGAAATCTCTCCCTACCTTGTTGACTTGTTTTGGGGTTTTTCTTTGCTTGTTATTTTCTTTGCCTTCTGGTCCACACCTTACTCAGAGTGTACCCCTTGTTATTCCTGGCCTAGAGTTTCTCAGCCATGGCACTGGGCTTCCATGGTGGCTCAGATGGTAAAGAGTCTGCCTGTAACGCAGGAGACCCAGGTTTGATCTCTGGATTGGGACGATCCCCTTGGAGAAGTGAATGGCTACCCACTCCAGTATTCTTGCCTGGAGAACTCCATGGACAGAGGAGCCTGGTGGGCTACAGCCCATGGGGATCACAAACATGACTGAGTGACTAACACTCTCACTTTCAACCTTGCCACTCTGGATGTTTAGAGATGGGCGGTTCCTTGTTATGGAGGCTGTCCTGGGCATTGAGAGATGATTAGCAGCATCACTGGCCTCTACATAGTAGATTTGGAGGCTCCCCTCAGTTGCAGCCATCAAAAAGGTCTCTACACATTGCCAGATGCTTTCTGGGCATGTTCTTCCACAATTGGGAGTAGTCCATCTGCCGTTCACACATCTGCCGTATGTGTCTGTTTCTAGGCTGTATGTTCTGTTTCATGAATCTCTTTGTCTAGCCCTTGCCTTGTACCAGCTTATTTCTTCCTATCATAGTAAACCTGGAAACCATGTCTGCTTCATGCTTTTTGACATTTTTCCATTATTCTTTCCAAATACTTTATAGGATCAGTATGAGAAATTCACACAACCTTGTTAGAATATTTGTGTTTTATATGGAATTATAGATTAATTTTGCAATAAGGAGTTCATGATCTGGCCACAGTTAGCTCCCAGTCTTGTTTTTGCTGACTGTATGGAGCTTCTCCATCTTCAGCTACAAAGAATATAAGCAATCTGACTTCAGTATTGACCATCTGGTGATGTCCATGTGTAGAGTCTTCTCTTGTGTTGTTGGAAGAGGGTGTTTGCTATGACCAGTGTGTTCTCTTGGCCAAATTCTGTTAGCCTTTGCCCTGCTTCATTCTGTACTCCAAGGCCAAATTTGCCTATTACTCCAGGTATCTCTTGACTTCCTACTTTTGCATTCCAGTCACCTGTGATGAAAAGGACATCTTTTTTGGGTGTTAGTTCTAGAAGGTCTTGTAGGTTTTCATAGAACCATTCAGCTTCTTCAGTGTTACTGGTCAGGGCATAGACTTGAATTAATGTGATATTGAATGGTTTGCCTTGGAAACGAACAGAGATCATTCTGTTGTTTTTGAGATTGCATCCAAGTACTGCATTTCAGACTCTTGTTGTCTGTAATGGTTACTCGATTTCTTCTGAGGGATTCCTGCCTGCAGTAGTAGATATAATGGTCATCTGAGTTAAATTCACCCATTCCAGTCCATTTTATTTCACTGATTCCTAAAAGGTCGATGTTTACTCTTGCCATCTCCTGTTTGACCACTTCCAATTTGCTCTGATTCATGGACCTACATTCCAAGTTCCTATGCAATATTGTTCTTTGTAGCATCGGACTTTACTTCCATCACCAGTCACATCTACAACTGTGTGTTGTTTGGTGGCTCAGATGGTAAAGTGTCTGCCTACAATGTGGGAGACCTGGGTTCAATCCCTGGGTCAGGAAGATCTCCTGGAGAAGGAAATGGCAACCCACCCCAGTATTCTTGCCTGTAAAATCCCATGGATGGAGGAGCCTGGTGGGCTGTAGTCCATGGGGTCACAAAGAGTCGGACACAACTGAGTGACTTCACTTTCATTTTCTTTGTTCTTTCTGGAGTTATTTCTCCACTGATCTCCTGTAGCATATTGGGCACCTATCTACCTGGGGAGTTATCTTTCAGTGTCCTATCTTTTTGCCTTTTCTTACTGTTCATGGGGTTCTCAAGGCAAGAATACTGAAGTGGTTTGCCAGTCCCTTCTCCAGTGGACCACATTTTGTCAGAACTCTCCACCATGACCCGTCTGTCTTGGGTAGCTGTACATGGCATGGCTCATAGTTTCATTGAGTTAGACAAGCTCTATACAGTCAGCAAAAACAAGACCAGGAGCTGACTGTGGCTCAGATCCTGAACTCCTTATTGCAAAATTCAGGCTTAAATTGAAGAAAGTAGGGAAAACAACTACTTTCAGGTGTGATCTAAATGAAACCCCTTAAAATTGTACAGTGGAAGTGACACATAGATTCACGGGATTAGATCTGATAGAGTACCTGAAGAGCTGTGGACGGGGGTTCGTGATATTGTACAGGAGGCAGGGATCAAGACCATCTCCAAGAAAAAGAAATGCAAAAAGGCAAAATGGTTGTCTGAGGAGGCCTTAGCTGAGAAAAGAAGAGATGCTAAAAGCAAAGGAGAAAAGGAAAAATATACCCATTTGAATGCAGAGTTCCAAAGAATAGCAAAGAGAGATCAGAAAGCCTTCCTCAGTGATCAATGCAAAGAAATAGAGGAAAACAATAGAATGGGAAAGACTAGAGATCTCTTCAAGAAATTTTAGAGACATCAAGGGAACATTTCACGCAAAGATGGGCACAATAAACGACAGAAATGGGGGTGGACCTAACAGAAGCAGGAGATATTAAGAAGAGGTGGCAAGAATACACAGAAGAACTATACAGAAAAGATCTTCATGGCCCAGATAACCATGATGGTGTGATCACTCACCTAGAGCCAGACATCCTGGAATGAGAAGTCAAGTGGACCTTAGGAAGCATTACTATGAATAAAACTAGTGGAGGCGATGGAATTCCAGCTGAGCTATTTCAAATCCTAAAAGATGAGACTGTTAAAGTGCTGTGTTCAATATGCTGCAAATTTGGAAAACTCAGCAGTGGCCACAGGACTGGAACAGGTCAGTTTCATTCCAATCCCAAAGAATGGCAATGCCAAAGAATGCTCAAACTACCACACAATTGCACTCATCTCTCACGGCAGCAAAGTAACACTCAAAATTCTCCAAGCCAAGCTTCAACAGTATGTGAACCGTGAACTTCCAGATGTTCAAGCTGGTTTTAGAAAAGACAGAGGAACCAGAAATCAAATTGCCGTTGGATCTGTTGGTCATAGAAAAAGGAAGAAAAACATCTACTTCTGCTTTATTGACTACACCAAAGCCTTGGACTGTGTAGATCACAACAAACAGTGAAAAATTGTTCAAGAGATGGGAATACCAGATCACTTGACCTGCCTCCTGAGAAATCTGTTTGTGGGTCAAGAAGCAACAATTAGAACTGGACATGGAACAATAGACTGGTTCCAAATTGGGAAAGGAGTATGTCAAGGCTGCATATTGTCACCCTGCTTATTTAACTTATATGCAGAGTACATCATGGGAAATGCCATGCTGGATGAAGCACAAGCTGGAATCAAGATTGCTGGGAGAATGCAGATGACACCACCCTTATGGCAGAAAGTGAAGAACTAAAGAGCCTCTTGATGAAAGTGAAAGAGGAGAGTGAAAAAGCTGGCTTGAAACTCAACATTCAAAAAATGAAGATCATGGTATCTGGTCCTATCACTTCATGACAAATAGTGGACAAACAATGGAAAGAGTAAGAGACTTTAGTTTTTTGGGGTCAAAAATTACTGCGGATGGTGATTGCAGCCATGAAATTAAAAGACAGTTGTTCCTTGGAAGAAAAGCTATGACCAGTGTAGACAGCATATTAAAAAGCAGAGACATTACTTGGCCAACAGAGGTCTATCTAGTCAGAGCTATGGTTTTTCCAGTAGTCATGTATGGATGTGAGAGTTGGACCGTAAAGAAAGCTGAGCACTGAAGAATTGATGCTTTTGAACTCTGATGGTGGTGAAGACTCTCAAGAGTGCCTCGGACTGCAGAGAGATCCAACCAGTCATTCCTAAAGGAAATCAATCCGAATATTCATTGGAAGGACTGATGCTGAAGCTGAAACTCCAGTACTTTGGCTACCTGATGCGAAGAACTGACTCATCTGAAGAGACCCTAGTGCTGGAAAAGATTGAAAGTGGGAGAAGGGGATGACAGAGGACAAGATGGTTGGATGGCATCACTGACATGATGGGCATGAGTTTGAGTAAGCTCCAGGAGTTGGTAATAGACAAGGAAGCCTGGCTTGCTGCACTCCATGGGGTCGCAAAGAATAGGACATGACTGAGCTACTGAACTGAACTGAGATTAATTTGCACAGAGTTGACTGCTTTGAGGCTTCTCATCAATGACTATATTTTTACCTTCATTTATGTTTTTTCTAATGTACAGATGGGTGTCTGACCTATGTCATTTTCCTTTTTTCTAAGAAACTTAACATTTCTTACAAGGCAAGTCTACTGGCAAAACATTTCTTCAGTTCTTGTTTGTGTGAGAAATTCTTTATTTTTCCTTTTATTCCCGACGGATAATTTTGGTCAGAATTCTAGGTTGGTGTTGTTTTTTCCTTCTCAACACTACAAATATTTCATTCCAGCATGATATATCAGGTAAAATGACCTGAGATCAGTGTGCTAGCTGTTAGTATGAAGTTTTATGTTTCTTTGGCTAGGAGCCAGGCTGTGTTTACTGTTTGCTGTAACTGTAGGTTTCAGAGCCTAAAATTACATGTAACGTCCTTGTTTTGTCTATCCTGTCATCTTCGAGTTTCCCTAACAGCGCCTTCTGGAATAAAGCCTTTGCAGCTCTCTCAGTTGTAATCCTGGGTTATTACACAGGAGCCCTGTTGATGTTGTGGTGAGGTATGGTGGAGCGGGTAGAGATCCATAGCCCCTCGGTTTAGGTCGCATTCCTTTCCTGAGCCTGTGCGCCTGGGCTGTGACCCTCACACATACTTCTCAGCACCCCGACTCCCATGCCCCCGTTGGTGAGATGGGAAGGCTTGCAGGGTGTTGGAATTGGATATTTTCCCTTCTAGCTCAGATTTTGGTAAACCCGAGTAGGTTCAGCTCTTGGTAGAATAGTGTCTCTTGAGTCTAGCCTTTGTTAAGGAGAAAAGAATGCTCTAAACATATTTCAGAATGGTTAGTTTTTCCTTTCCTCTGCCAGTAACGTGAGACTTTTCTCTGATCTTCAGTCTGAGAATCTGGTGGGGCTCTGGAACGTAAAACTTTTGGGAGGTGGGTGGCTGCACTAAGGCTGGGCCTCCAGGAGGTTTTATCATCTCAGACTCCAACTCTAGTGAATTACTGTTTAAGATTTTGTACCAGTTGCTGGCTCCAGTGACAGTTTCTGCTCCTGTTATGATTTTCTGCCTTTGCCTTTGTCTTCAGTTCTAGTGGACAGTTGGTTTTCTTTGTGACTTTAATTCTCCGATTTATCTGAGGTGATTGATGCGTTTGAACTGTGGTGTTGGAGAAGATTCTAGAGAGTCCCTTGGACTGCAAGGAGATCCAACCAGTCCATTCTGAAGGAGATCAGCCCTGGGATTTCTTTGGAAGGAATGATGCTAAAGCTGAAACTCCAGTACTTTGGCCACCTCATGCAAAGAGTTGACTCATTGGAAAAGACTCTGATGCTGGGAGGGATTGGGGGCAGGAGGAGAAGGGGACGACCGAGGATGAGATGGCTGGATGGCATCACGGACTCGATGGACATGAGTCTGAATGAACTCTGGGAGTTGGTAATGGACAGGGAGGCCTGGCGTGCTGCGATTCATGGGGTCGCAGAGTCAGACACGACTGAGCAACTGAACTGAACTGATCTGAAATGAGTTGTTGATTTTCAGTTTGTTTAGCTCTTTTCTTCTTGTGAGCATGATTATGATAGCTTTCCAGCTTTTTTTAAACCAGTTATCAATGGTTATCATATTTGTAAATATTTTATATATGTGTGTGTATTTATATTTTATAAAAGTCATGATATCATAGACCTTTAGAATTTTATCACTGTTGTAAGTGGTGTCTTTTTAAAATTATGTTGTTTGATTGGTTGTTGTAGGGACATTGGGAAGGTATTGATTTTTGGCTGTTCATCTTCTAATAGTCTTGCTTTTTGGACCATGCTTAATTGTCAAACTTATAGAGTTGGACATGTAGATAAGTTTAGTCCTACTCCTCTGTTAATATGCTCTCTTAAACCTCAAGATGGGTGTTGAGCATGTTGATAGGGGTTGGTGATGAGATGTATTTCTCTTCTTTGCATAGTTTTTGCTTTTGACATAACTGGGAGTTTAGAGTTTTCACAATTCCTTTGTGAAATTTGAGGTCTATGCTTTAAGTGATATGACATCACTCAATGAAAAAGGGTTAAAAAAAAAAAAAAAAACCAAAGCACCCTAGTCCTACGGTTCTTGTACAACTGTCTAGATATATTGTCATGTGTACATTTATTTTGTGAAGTTGCATAGAACAGGATGATACTAATGGGCCACTACCCATGTGTGGAGATCCTGACCTGTGTAGGGCGTTCTTTCATTGGTTTGGACAACAGGAGGGTAGTGTTGGGCTGTGGCCACTTCTGCCTTTTGTCTGTGGTGAGAACGAATCCGTATCTTAGGATCAGGAGTCAATGCAGGTATAAACAATAGGAGTTTTATTTATTGTCACCAAAATAGTTCACCAGGTGAGACAGTTGCTTTGAGAATTAGACAGTGGGACTGATTTGTCCTTTCTTTATCATCTGTTTTCATCCCAGGGGTAAACTGTTATTGTGGAGTCGATTTCAAACCATATTTGATAGTGCTCTGTCTGATATAACAAGAAAATCATAGAGGTGGTATGTGTAGTGGATTTAGATCTTTGGAATCTGCGTCTCTAAACCACCAAGATTAACTTGTCATAGTGCTTTGATGTATTTGTGAAAACATGAGGATTATGTATCTCCTTTTTTCCCAACATTTTGATGATTGTTTAAACTTGATTAATGATCACCAGCTAAAATGTATATTAATTTGACAGTTCAATGTCAATGCATGCCAGGCAGATTTTGTATTACATACTAACGTTCCTTTCATCAACTCTGAAGGTTTTGATAACTACTGTCTTGATGATCACAGTGTTATTTTGACCTGAAGACTTTTTCAGGTTGAAATGAGCTTGGTTGTTTATTAAGTGTCATGCAGAGTTGAGATGCTGGGTAAATTTAGCTGTTGATGTTTTTCACCCCTCTGACTAGTGATTTGTCAGTGAAAAACGCCATGGGTAGTGGTTGATATTGTAACAAGGGCGGGCTAGATGTGACTGACCCTTAGCGTGTGAGCACGTGACCCTGGGGGGTGGGTGAGGACTGTGGCTAGAGGCCCACTTTGCCTATGGTCAGCGGGGCAGTGGTCCTCGTGGCAGAAAGTGCAGTGAGAGGTGTGTTGTGGCCTTCTTTCCCAGGCCCTCCAGGCCCTCAGGCTAGTGGGTGAGGTGGGGGCCTGGGGACAGGCAGGGGGCTGTGCCCTGCAGGCTCCAGAGCTCTTGCCAGGCTCCCCACTGGCCAGCCCTAGGCTTTGAGGAGATGCAGACCTCTCCCCCATCCCCACCTCCACGGCCTAAAGGTGGCGGTGGTCATCCTGGATATTGGTCCACAAAACCATGCCCCTGTTAGGGCAGCCTGAGGGCCACGGGGTGCTGGGTGCCTGGCTCCCTCAGTGATGACAGCTGGACGGAGTCTGGAGACCTGGCCCTGAAGATGCTGCCAGCTGAGATCCACCTCCTCAGCTGGGCAGGGCACTGGTGGGAGGACCAGGCTGGGGGCTGTGCCAGCATTCAGGCCAGGGGAACTGACCTGCAGGGGGCCCCTTCCTCTTAGCCGGGCCTGGGCCGCGGAGGGTGAAAGTTGAGCCTGGTGACCTTGTCCCTTCTTATCAGAACAGAGAATAATATCATTTGGTGAAGGTTTATGGGAACATTGTGACCAGCTACAAGAACGCAGGATCTGACACCTAGAAGTCTGCAACAGCTAACCATGCCCCTCCCTCACCTTTCTGATGAAAGGTTTTAACTGAAAGCTTTCAGGGAGTTTGGGGCTTTTAGGGCATGAACCACTGATCTCCTTGCAGGGCCCTGCACAAACCTTTCTCTGCTCCAAACTCTGACCTTTGAGTGTTGTTTGACCCTGCTGTGCATCGGGCACACAGACAGTATTCGTTTTTTGTTTGTTGGGATTTGAACGGAGTCTTTTACGTCTTGTCTTTTAGGTGGTTGATTATATCCTGCCCCCCTTGGTGTCATTGGTTCAAAGCCAGAATGGTAAGTATGACCACATCAACAAGCACCAGCAGGTACACATTCTGTTTTCCTTCCGGCTCCATGTGGTCACGTTCTTGGCATCTCTCTGTCTTTCCAGTGGAGTGGAGACTCTTCAGCTTGCGGCTACTCTCAGAAACCACATCTCTGCTTGTGAACCAGGAGCCTGATGATGGCAAGGAGGTGGTGAATGTCGACTCTGACAACAATCTTCTGGCTCTAATTAGAGATGTCTTACTTCCCCAGTAAGTTTCATATGCTGCACTCAGGCAGGGAAGGGTGGGGTGCCCAGGATGCCGCCGTCAAACCAGGTCCAGTGATGGGCCCGGGGTTTCAGGGAGGGTCCTTAGAGTTTTGTGTGTGTGCTCACACACTCACTGTGGGAGGTCTAGAAAGAGAGGCAGTAACTACGACACTGCTTGGGACCCAGGAGGATCTCAGTCCATCTTCAGAAACATCCATTCCGAGCTTTATCTGCTTTTTATAAGGCATGTGACTGAGCTTTTGCTTATTCAAAGATGTTTGTGGCCAGAAGGATAAGGTTTATTATTCAAGGTCAGCATGATGAGACTTCTGAACCTGAAACTGGGACTTTTCCTGGACCTACTCAGAAATAATAGAGAAGGAAGGACAGCTTCCTTCACTCCTCCCCAAACTCTTGGAGTGGAAATTGTTTAATTAAAAAGAATATATTTGGGGGAGCTGAGTTGGGGAATAGTACCAGAACAGTTAATGAGTATTAATTAACAGGGGTGTATTTTTTCCTTTTACTCCATTGCTTATGTAGCAGACACATGATGTGATAACTGCTGAGAGTACCCAGTGCAAACATGTTAAGCTCTAAATGGCATGTTATAATTCAAGCAACTCTGTAAATTTTACGCTTCTGCAGTTAGGTTCAGGAAGAGCCCTGGTAACATGCAATAAGAATACTTTTGATACCCCCATGTAAGAAAATGATTATATGAAAAAAAATTAAACTTTGTCATTGGTGCTTTTTCAGTGATAAACTATCAATGAATATATTTTTGGTTGCATTTGTTATGTATGTATATGTGCAAATATGGTTTGTACCTAATGTGGATGAATATAAGCTTCAAATCTTTTTTTTAAAAAAATGATGGATTGCTTGCCATGCATTGTGGGATCTTAGTTCACTGAGCAGGGATCCAATCCATGACCCCCTGTGTTGGAAGCGTGGAGTCTTAACCACTGGACTACCAGGAAAGTCCAAAGATTCAGATTTGTCTCATGGAACTGATCAATACTTTCACTGCCATCTTACATTTCATAACTACTTACATATAACCATATGTATCTTTCTGACAACAAAGTGCTTAAGTGTAGTTTTGTACAAAATATGTGTTTTTAAAAAAATGTTTCATATGTATTTACTTTTGGTTGCTTTGGGTCTTTGTTGCTGTGCACGCACTCTCTGTAGTTGCCGCTTGCAGGCTATAGGGCACGTGGGGTCAGTATTGTGGCACATAGACTTGTTGCCCCGAGGCATGTGGGATATTCCCAGTTTAGGGATTGAACCTGTGTCTTATGCAGGGGCAAGCGGATCCTTAACCACTGGACCACCAGGGCAGTCCCAAGGGTTTTAAAAGATATACTTTGGATATGTTAGCTGACAACTTGTACTGAAATTGTACTGAAGCATTTTCCAGGACCTGAGATGTCCCCCAAGTGTTTCCCCCAATAAAACTTCTTGGCTTAATGTTAGTTTGTTAATACCTATGCACGTTTATCTAATTTCATTTCTAAAGTCTGCCCACTTTTGGAACAGTTTTTAGTGTAGAAAGTATTGATTCTATACCTTAGTGCTCCTGTTTTATTCATCTGAGCTGTAATGAATAATATGTATTCCTTTCATGTGCATCTGTACCTTTTACAGAGGTGAGGAATTAAAGAGGAAAACACACATGTAAATCACATGGCAATTCAAGAACAGATGTAATGTAGATGAGCTCAGGTCTTTTTTTTAGCAATTTGAAACGTACTTTGGATAATGGTATGGGTTTTACTGGGATGTAGTGTAGAAGGTTTTCAAAGCTTGTGGACTGATTCTGATGTGAAGCACAGGTCTTGGCTCTGCATTTCACTCTCTAAGCCTCAGTTTCCTCATCTATAAAAGGAGGATAATAGTATCTAATTCAGAAGATTAAAAAATGAGGGTTAGATGGGATGCTTCTCTTAGAACACTTAGTGCAGTATGTGGGACATAATACGCTCTAGACAAATATGGAGCTCCCCTACTCTCATTATTAGGAATGTTATTATACTCTCTCGTATTAAACTCTAAAATGAAGATTGTGATGGTACAGTGGGTGTTAGTCGCTCAGTTGTGTCCTACTCTTTGCGACCCCATGGACTGTAGCCCTCCAGGCTCCTCTGTCCAGGGAATTCTCCAGGCAAGAATACTGGAGTGGGTTGCCATTTCTCTCTCCAGTGGTACAATAATAGTACATATTTCATAGGAGTGGCCATTAAATAGTTAATAATAATTGTGCCCACTTGTCATATATAGTATAAATTTTAAAAAATGAAATATAAGTGATGCATTCATGTAACTTATATAATGGAAAACTAGAAACCTTGACAAGGAAATTTGGTTTCTGAAGATAGCTCTTAGTAATTATAAATTTAGAAATGCTCATAATGGTATGTACATATAATGGTTTAAGAACAATGAAGTTTCTAGAGTTTATAGGAGCTATATAGCACCTGCTTCAGTGTGCAAATAGACATATTAATGTTGATCTTTTTAATTTTGTTAAAGTTTCAATTATCTTTGACTGTAAACACTATTTTTTAAATTAATTTTTATTTTTTAGTTTTTTTTGCTTTACAATACTGTATTCGTTTTGCTATACATTGACATGAATCAGCCACGAATATACATGAACTCCCAATCCTGACCCCCACCTCCCCACTCCGCCCCACACCTTCTCTCTGGATTATCCCCGTGCATCAGTCCCAAGCATCCTGCATCCTGCATCGAACCTAGACTGGCGATTTGTTTCACTTATGATATTATACATGTTACGCTGCCACTCTCCCAAATCATCCCACCCTCTCCCTCTTCCACAGAGTCCAAAAGGCTGTTCTATACATCTGTGTCTCTTTTGCTGTCTCGCGTACAGGTTTATCATTACCATCTTTCTAAATTCCATATATATGTGTAAGTATTAATAGCTTCTCTTAGCTCCTGACTGGTGAATTCAACTTAATAATGGACCTCACCTCTCTGATGTCTCATAGACACCTCATGGTCAAAATACCCAACTTAGAACCGTTTCCTCGAAACCAGCTCCTCTCCTTGGATTCCATCCAGGAGATTTGTATTCAGTCTCCTGGAAGTTATCTCAACAATTCTATTCCTCACCTGCCACACTAGTCATCTCTGTAACACCTATCAAATCTGTCTCCTTTACCTAAGCCCATAGACTCCACTTAGGTGCTTTTGTCTGCTTACCTGGTGTGGCCCCCTATATATCCTCTTACCGCCAAATATGGGCACAACCTAAAATATTATCTTTCATTCTGCTGCCAGAATAATTGGATTTTCTTCAATATACACATTATGCAATTTTCTTGCTTACAAATATCCCAAAGTGTCCATATTTCTTTAAGGATAAGTTCAGGTGTCCTGGCTAAGCACACAAGACCCATCAGGGTATAGCCCTTGCTCACTTGATATTTCTACCTATGGCTCCTTTGTTCTAGCCATACCTTATTTACTTGCTGTTCTCTGAACTGGCCAGGCTGTTTCATGTCTTTGTACTTGTGACTGCTCCATCTCTCTGCATGAAATGTCCATTATCTCTATCACACTTTTGATAGCTACCCTCCAATCACCCTTCCAAAATCTAGTTTATCACCTGTTCTAGAAAGTCTGATTTGTGCTCACCTGCTTAGCAATCCACCAAGTACTTGCTATCCCTCGCTTGGCCCTGGGAGGCCAGACACCAAGTTTTGCTTGACTTGGTATCCCCAGCAACTGATACAGTGTTTGGCACAGCAGTTGCTCAATGTTTGTGAGATGGATGGATGGATGGATGAATGAATAAATGAATAAGCGATTAAGAGATGAGAGGCCTACAAATCCTTCCCAATTGTCCAGCTGCCATTTTAGAATGTTCATCCTGCAAAGATCAGGAAGCATCAGTGCAGATGGTAGGCAGAAACAGAGCAGAGACGGGAGAGTGGGGGAAGACAGGCCTGGTCCTGGACAGTGTAGGGGACACTTGGGTGGGTGTAGCACTGTAGAGGGAAAGAAAGGAGTAGGTACAAGGAGATGTTGAAGAACCAGTGATATCAATTATAGTAAATTAAATGGAGGAAATAATACATGAAGGTAAGATCAAGTGAACATGCAAGGATGGAAGAGGCAGAGACAAACAGCCCACTTCATCACTTCCCTGCATTTCGTTTACTGCACCTGCACACTGGGAAGGTACCACTAAGTAATCAAGAGACTGTTGTTTATGCTGTACAGTGTTCTAAGCACAAAACGGTACCCCATGGCTTTTAGATTTTAAATCTGACAGACAATTCTTTCTCCTATGTCCTGTGTCTGAGTTCTCAGAAGTCAGGACCATACACTTAGAGAAGCAATTTTGGTTAACAACCCAGGATTACTCTAATAATCTCAAAGGATGGTGGGGAATCCACTACCAAAATAAAAGAATTCCACTCAAAAAAACATAGGCCATAGAGAACCTGGTGGGGGCTGCTGGGGCAATGCTACTATTCACTCAATTAACAGCTGTATTTGTGTGTGTTGAACTCCAAGCTCAAGTCACTTAAATAAATATCATGAGGGTCCAGGCAGCAGTGCTCCAGCTGAGGACTGGAAGATGCAGAGGCCTGAGTGCTACTTCCAAAAGGATTAGTCCAGCTTGGGAGAGAAGTATGCACACAACCACATACCATCAGGACAAGAGTCAAGTGCTACTGATGCCCAGAGAAGAGAGCAGGAAATTTGTGTGAAAAGTTGAGGGCTCCTGCTGAAGCTCGGGAGGAATCCATTCAGGTAGAAAAGAAGGGAAAAGTTTTTCCAGGCAGAGGGGAGTTCTAGTTCCCTTCATGGGGACCAGAGTCCTAACCAAGCAGAGGGGAGGCCTCCAGGGTTGTCTGTCAGAAGACGGTCCCCTTCAGCAGCTAAAAAGGTAGATGGTGCTATCATTAATGAGTAAACTGTGGGGATGAGCTCACCACCACAGGCACTCTGTGTTAACTTTAGAGCAACAAAAATAATTCGAAAGGCATCTGGAAATTCTATCTCCCATAAACCCAAAGAACAAAACATAGATTTCACTTTGGTTTTGAATACAGAATAACAGACTGCCTATGTTTGGAAACTGATTAATTTTCTAATTCATTAGGAATTATGTGAATAATAGGAAAACAACTTAATAAATCTAAAAAAAAAATTGGGGGAGGGATAAATTAGGAGTTTGAGATTAGTAGATAACTACTATATATAAAATAGATAAATGACAAAGTCCTACTGTATAGCACAGGGAACTATATTCAATATCCTGTAATAAATCATAATGGGAAAGAAAAAAAATTAAAAATCTCTCTATAGGCACTGTTATTCCATCCTGTCTTATGCAGGAGGGTGAGGCTGAATTATTATCTTTATTATTATTTTTAAATGTAGTTTCCTGCATGAAAACAGCAAGACCTTGTTGTTTATTTTATATAAAGTAGTATGTATCAGTTAATCCCAAACTCCTAATTTATCCCTTTCCCTTTCCTCCTTTGGTAACCATAAGTTTCTTTTCTATGTTTGTGAGTCTGTTTCTGTTTTGTAAATAAGTTCACTGTATCTCTTTTTAGATTTCATATATAAGTGATATATTTGTCTTTCTCTGACTTACTTCACTTGGTATGATAATCTCTAAGTCCATCCATGAGAGACCAAGTTATTTAGCTGGTAATTATTTTAATGAGACTATGAAATTCTAAAGGTCCTATCAACTTCTCCCCAAAGCATGATCATATAACTTTTGCTTTCTATACCATTTATTTGACTAACTACAGAAAAATAATTTTTTTCCAAGTTTTTTTGTGTTAAAATAACAAATGGTATTCTGCCCCATAATATTGTTATTAATGCTGATAATGGCTCCAGTAAGAAATATTTACAATTATGACTCATTTTGGAATACAGATAATTGTCTTGTAGTCCTTCTGAAAATAAACAGAATAAAGATAGCTTCTACATTATGGACTGCGGCTACACCCTTAATTGAACCTGGTCATGAAACATAACAAAAGCAGAAGTGAAATTCAAATCAGACTTCTTTCTGCAAAGCATTGTTGACTAAAGAAACTACAAGAGGAACCATTCAGAAGCAGATGGGTTTCCACATATAATGTATATTTTTAAAAGCAATTATTTTATATATAGAATGTGACTTAATAAAAACCTCCCTCTATCTGCAGACTTATAAAGGAACCACAAAGGGGTGTCTCTGCAAACACAAACCCGCATGCATAAATGCAAAACCTGTCAAAATCCTTTCCTGTTTTCCTAAGCTTAAAAAAAATTCAATGCAATGGTGAGCTGAAAGGGCACAGATACAAAACATGTCCATTGTTAGCCTTCTATTAGATAAAAGTGTGTCATGCATAATAGAAAAGACGGTGTTTCCAATGGAAATCTATTTTGAGATGCATTCATTTAAAGGCAACCGACAGCTCAAAATCAAGTGAAGAGAAAGAGAGCCCAAGCAAATACTACAGAAACAGACAGAGACATCCAAGAAGGAGGGAGCCTGTATTAAATCTTAATTCTAGGCCAGCAAAACAGTTTCAAATTCAAGCCAGTGATTTGCCATGAGGTCACTAAGGAATTAGGCAGAAACCACCAACCAGAAGCAATAGATACAATGTCAAAGGCAAGTGTGAGATGTGGAGGGGGTTGGGGGACCTGTGACCCTTGTTCCCATGGGCTTCTTGCACAGGCTTGCTCACACGAGTCTGTTCAAGGAATCGGCCAACAGCTGTGCTGCATGAACTCCAGCCAGGGCTGAGTCACAGCTAATAATAGCTCTGAGTTCATCTTTAGACAGCACGGTAAGTATCCTCAGAATTAATGGTGAAGATGTACCTCAATGAATATTCCATTTCACTGCTGTGTAATAAATTTTCAGCTTTGTGTAACACAAATACCAACAAAGATATACAGAGTCACCGTATTTGAAAGCCTGATTGTATAATTTTACCTAGTGGAGAAAAATGGACTCCATTTCAATAGGCTAGATAATAATTTGGCTCTATAATCGATGCTTTGGGGATCCAAAGCATGTTCTAATAAATTTCATGCAACCCAAAATTTCACTAGTGACTTACTCATTTCAAGATATTCATAAAATAATCCCAGTTTGCCCATGGGCTGCAGATGGTAGTCTTGTTCCCATCGTGGGGTTATCTTTTCTGCTCCTGAAGCAGTGTGACACCGTCCAAACACGTTCATGACCCAGCTGCCAAAAAGATCAAATTATCAGTCAGAATACTGTCAGACCAAGAGCATAAAAGTATTACTGATATTTTGAGCTGAATACATCGTCTTTCCAAGAATTCAATTTCTTGTTTTCATGCTAAATTTATTTTTATTTCTGCCTCTCTATCCCAAAATATTTTGAAGAATAATATTGACTACATACCTGGTTTTATCACAACTGTAACTATGATTTGTCCTCCTACCTCCTATTCTTGTGGGCATTTTAGTTTAAAAATACTTTTCCTCATTTGATTAACTTTAGCTCCGCACCACCCCCTCCCCTGCCCCCACCATTTTCCTGCTCTTATCCAAAGTGATCTTTCCAGACTGAAAATTACCAGAGAAGATAAACAAAGCATAGAGGCCGTGTGCGTGTGTGCGCAGTCACTTCTGACTCTGCCTGACAAGAATAATGGGGTGGGTTGCCGTGCCCTCCTTCAGGGGATCTTCCTGATCCAGGGATCAAGCCTGCGTCTCTCGTGTAGCAGGCGGATTATTTACCTGCTGAGCCATCAGGGAAGCCTGGAGGCCCGTGTGGTCCAGCGCAAAGAGAAAAGTAAGTCTGTTGATTGTGGGGGTTGGAGCCTAAGAGACCACAGTGAGGATTTGGGCATTTTTTTACACTGAAGGAAGTGGGGAATCATTGAGGGCACTGTGCAGAAAAGTGACCTCCTTTGACTTTGGATAAGACAGATCCAAGGCCCTATTTTCAACTGAACAAATGAAAAGACCAAAGATGTGACATGTTTCCTCAAAGTCAGTGCAGAGCTCGGAGGAATCCTGGCCCAGGGCTCTGCCCCCAGTGCTGGAAGCTACCCCCAGAGCAGTCCCGTGTTTCCTCTCGGGTCATGTGTTTGTCTTTCTCAGAAGATTCTGGGCCAGCTGAATGCCCCCGCCTCCCACCCCTTTTAATGGCAATTTCTCTTGAAAAGAAATTGGAAACAGTTGGCGTTGAGACAAGGTGTGCAGCTCTAGCTTACAGGGCTGTCGTCCCCTGAAATAACAGCTGGCTTGTGGTTTACTTGTCGAGTTCATCAGACGATGCACCACAACAGCAAAAAACGGAGCATCTGGTTAAGCTCTGGCTGATTACACAGCACATTTATAAGGATTTCACTGTAAAGACCACTGTATGTGTTGCACATGAACACCTGTATGTACACACATACCCACCCACCTACACAAACTGTAAGATGTGAATTACAAATAGCTGACCATGCTGGGTTTCCCACTGCTCCTGATCTCAGGGTTAACTGCTCACTGACACTTCCCCAGGCTTGCTAAGGGGAGATTTCTCTACAAGCAACGGTGCCCTTGGCTTCACAATCTTTCCCCACTTCTTTCTTCTTTGACATTAGGGGAAGAGCAGGAGGCTGTGGAAGTGGAGAGATATGGGTTCAGACATATCCCTGGATCTGAATCCACACTTCATCTCTTATTCGTTATAACTTTAGTCAAGTTTACATAAAATGGCGTGATAAAACCTACACTGCCCAGGGTTGTTGTCAGAATGAAATGACTCAGAACAGATGAGGATTTAGCAAACTTCCTAACACATCAAAACCCCCTGTGTGAAATTTTCTTTTGACAAACAGAGGCTAATTGGCTGAGGCCAACAGTAAATGAGGGCTAAGTTACTTAGAGTCTTGGCTTGCATCTCACTTCAGCACTTAACAAGAATGACGCGGAGCACTTGTTGCTGGTGTTACTTCCGAGGCCACAACCCGGAGCTCTGTAATCATTCAAGTCTGAGGTTTGGCTGGGAATGAGCCGTTCTTCAGACATTCCAAGGGCCCTTGTGGTACACGTGGCAACGAAGACCACACACATCCATCTCCCTTCGTAACACCCAAACTCAAGATCACTAGGTTCTATTGGCTTAGTTTTTGCTCTGCCCTCATACTTTCAGCCTCAGCCTCTCGCGAAATCCTCTCCAGGCTCCAGAGAAACAAGTCTTTCACAGTCAGCGACCCAAATCCATCCTGACTTGGATTCAGGATGAAACTCCTGTCCTGGCAGTCACTCGCATGACTAACTCCTCTGGCGCTTGTTCCTTGTACTGCACTGCCTCCCACCATCAATCATATTAGGTCAGATCAGAAGTCCCGACTAGCTTGCTTTTCTGAGCTTCACACTCTGGGCCTCTTGCTCAGTCTGAGTTGAATGACTCATCTGTAGCAGGAAATCTTGGTTTGAAGTCCATCTGTTATTGTTCGTGCTCTTTTGGGTTTTTCTATTGGGTTATGATTCTAGTACAGGAATAGCAATTTAATTGCCCATGAGAATCACCTATAAAACTTTAAAAAAGTATAGACACACTAGATACTTCTTCCCCCGGTCAAGGCTGGTGAAAAAGATTCTTCTTCTAAGCATGAGTTATAAAGCAATTTTCTTAGGAATGGACCATGCAATTAGTCTAACACTATCATTAAAAAATTGTCCTTTATTGAGTATTTACTACATGTAAAGTGTGGTATGAAACACTTTACACCTCATTTTGTCTTTGTCTCTTTATTACCACATTTTATCCATATACTATAGATCATCACCATTTCTGTTTAGGATATTTCCACTTGCTAATTTTGAATACAAGCCTCCTTCCCTATCTGAATCTGTTTTACTCCCGAGTTCACTGTTCCTGAATTTTAAGACTGAGTGTATAGAGTGAAGAATACCTGTACTTAGGATTCTCTTATTGTATGTCTCTGATTCATTCTCTAGTCAAACTATATCTTGACAAGAGATATCTCCTCTTGTAAAAAGTCTGCTTTTTCTTATTATCTAAATAGTGAATGTTCACTGTGGAAAATATAGAAAACATATAAAAGAAGAGAATTACAGCCATCCATTATCTAAACACCAAAGGACAATGCTAAGGCATTTGGATGTTTAACTTTTTTTTTTAACATCTTTTCATAAAATTTCTTCAGTGAGTAGCTTAATGCAGAACTATATTAGTTTTTTGTCAAGTACAGAATAAAATTCCCAGGAAAGCTCCAATTATCAAAAAAGGAATTGAGGTTGGGAAGGCCAAAGGGTCTAGGCTTGTTCTCTGGGTCCAGTGAACAAATCCATTAATTTATTTGAAGCACATGAGTCAGTAATTCACTCAGCTGGCTCCACTGAGGACCTGCTAAATGCCACATGCTGATGCATGTGCTAGAGAGATCTCCCCAACCCCCTAAAGGGAGCCTAGATCACAGCATCATATGGCCTTCATCTGCTCTGAGAATCTTAGGCAAGGACCCCAAGTGGAGCTGAGGGTGGAAGCAGGTGAATTTATGATGAAATCCATTTCATGGGTCACTCAGACAGTAAAGAATCTGTCTGCAATGCAGGAGACACAGAAAAGATGTGGACTCAATCTCTGGGTGGGAAGATCCCCTGCAGGAGGGCATGGCAACCCACTCCAGTATTCTTGCCTAGAGAAGCCCATGGACAGAGGAGCCTGGCGGGCTGCAGTACATGGGGTTGTAAAGAGCTGGACATGACTAAGCAACTAAGTATGCATGTTCCTTTTGACATATTTAAATGGTGTGAAAATAGCCACTAACTTTTGTAAGTTTTCTTTCCCCTTTCTATGTGTTTTTGCAATAGGTGTAGTTCTGATAGCAAAAGTAACTGATATATCTCTGTTATGTTAGAATGTTGTATGAAAAGGAAGGAAGGAAGGAAATTGGCACCTTTATAAAGAGCAGAAGCTATTCTCTAAACTGCCTAATTAAAAAAAAAAACTATTTATTTGGTTATGCTTGGTATTAGTTGAAGCACACAGGATCTTTGATCTTCATTGTATCATTCAGGACCTTTCGTGGCAGCATGTGGGATTTAGCTCCCTGACTGAGGATCAAACTCTGGCCCCCTGTGTTGGAAGCATGGGATCTTAGCCACTGGACCACCAGGGAAGTCCCTAGCTTGCCTAACATTTAGCACTCCCAGTTTTCAAAGAAGGGAAACATAATTCAAAACACATTACCTAAATATTCTAGGTAAGTAATAAAAATACCTGAAGGTAAAGTTCAGCTCACAAGAATTTACAATAATGTGTTTCCTTGAAGCGAAGGTATAAACAAACCACTGATACTATAATGTATCCTTTATTTTTAACTATTTCATGTGAATTCATACAAAATTCAATTCCATTTTATATGAATTTCTCAGTACCGGTTTAGGAAATATACCCTTCTCCTTGACTATTTAAATCAGAAAGTAGCTCACTGATGAGTTATTCACTAACACTCAGGGTTAGGTAACTAACCTATTTCCTTCAGAAAATTGTTTTTTTTTTTTTTTTTTTTGGTAATCTGAGTTAAGCTTTTCCTCTATTTGATACATTCATTTTCATATGGAAACACAGTATTATTTGCACATGACCTACTTTTACTCATCTGGAAAAAAAATCTAACTGTGAGCCCAAGGTAAGGGTTGTCTACTGCACAGTAGGGCAAAAAAGTTTCACTTCACAGCTAAGATCAGAATCTGTTTTTAAGGGGGATGGATGGCACTGGAGAAAAGAGGATGTCCTTATTTACAGACAGACCCTGATAATTCACATTGAAGACAGAAGATAAAGCTCCAGTGAAGAAATGTGGAAGGACATGCTGAAACCCAAAAGGTTTTGCTCTTCAAAAACAGAAAAGAAAAAAAAAAAGACAAGAAATTAACTGCTCTACAAAGAGAATAAACAGAAACTTGGTAATGAGGGAGAGAGAAGAAACGTTAGGAGAGGGAGAAGAGAGGATGAGAAGGAAGCTGGGTGCGGTGGCAGGAAGACAGGGCAGAATGCTGGCTTCTGAATGTACTCTGGAGCCTACAGAGAAGGGTGATAAGTAAACAACAACAAGATTCTCAGCAATACAGTGGGATGCAAGACTAAAGAGACGGAGTTTGCATTTCGAGATTCAAGTTGCCTAAGTTTCTCCTCCACGCCCCAAACATCAATAAGGCCTGCTTGTGTGAGTGGTTTTGGAGGAAACTGAGAAGGTTGCATTCGGCATTCAGGCTGGCAGGAGCAGAGTACCGATGTGGGAGCAAGACAAGAGAGGGATCAACAGTTTTGTGACAACAGAAACTCAGAGCCAGAAATCACCTTGATAAGGGTAGTGTGGCAGGCAGGAAAATAGTCTTCCCAAAGATGTCCATATCCTAATCCCTGAAACATATGAAAACCATGGGTGCAGATGCAGGTAAGGCTGCTAATCAGCTGACTCTATGAGAGCCAAGACGTGAGTATCCAGGTGGGCCCAGTGTACTCAACGGGTCATTAAAAGTGCAAGATGGAGGCAGAAGAGAAGGTAGAGAGGGGTGTGGGAGGGAGCTGTAACCACAGAAAAGAGTCAGAGACAGGCAACCTTGCTGGCTGTGAGATGGAGAAAAGAAATCACAGGTCAAGGGATGCAAGTAGCCTCTAGGAGCTAGAAAAGGCAAACATACAGATTACCTAGAGCCTGGAGGAAACAGCCCTGCCAGCACCTTGTGTTAGCCCAGTGAGACCTCTGCAGACTTCTGAGTTTCAGGACCCACAGGATATTAATATTCAATTTATTATTTTGTGGGGCTCCCCTCCCCCATTTTCTTCCAATAACCATTAACTGTGGGGATATTTATTAAAGCAGCAATAGAATACTAAGACAATAAGCTGAAATGTGCAGAAATTACAGATGGCATTGGACTTGTCCACTCTGATATAGGACTGGGTTTCTTTGAAAGACAGAGTGACCTTAGATAAGATCTGTTCTCATTTCCAGGGAAAAAACTGTAAGTCAAAAACCTCTGTAGTTATTTTTGACAACTGTCTCCTAGACTGCTACATAGCCTGGTGCTTAGGACCATAAGTGAACCTCTGTTCTTAAAAGCATATGGATTTGGAGCTATGGGGTTTTACATTTGAACCCACAGTAGCCTCTTATTGGCTGTTTGAACTCAGGCAAATCATTTAACCTAATTAAGACATGGATTCTTCATCTGCAGAAGGGAAATAAAAATAAGCATTGTTCGGATGATTAAATGAGAAAGTAGATAAAGCACTTAATACACTGACTGGCACATACTTAGAACTCAACAAATTACTATTACTGATTTTTAAATGCATGTATAAAAGGTGGAGAAAGTTGTAACAAGCTGTGAAAAACCTTAGTCTGAAGCTCCAACAAGGGCCATCTCTCAGATGGCTATGATCCATCAGCCCCCAAGGATGGGCTAATAGGCAGAAACTATAGCAGATGGGGATTTATGTTAAACAGAAAGGTTTTAAAATATCATTATTAAACACTGGATACGTGCACACTGTTGGCTGGATAATAAGCAGAGTCTCCTCCATGTTAGAGGTGGGCGTGCAGCAATGTGGACATGCAGGGAAGTGAGTGTGATGGGTGGGCCATTCTATTCTCAAGATTACACAACTTGGTACTCACGGAAGTAACACCTCTTGTATGTTATTCCAGATTGCTTTTCCTCCCATGATGATTATCAGCTGTGTTGTCAGTTCAAACAGACACCACCTGGGTCACACTGAAATATTAAAAAGTCCCATTTAAATTTTAGATGGATCTAACATGAAATAGTCATTAATGTTATTTATTTTTCTAAAATTCTAGTTTAGGCTAAAAAAATTGTAAGAATATACAATGAAAATGTAAGGAATATACTTTTCATTGGGCAACTAAGAGAAAACATGCAACAGCTTAAACTGCCAAGAGAACGTAACTCTATATTCACACCTCTTCATTTCTGTATTTTCCCAGCCAATAAACTGGATCTCCTGGATAACCCACAAATTTGCCCTTGAAGAATGCGATGTAGAAACACGAAGAGTAGTAGTTGACAAACTGGAATAAGAACATCTTCATGGTTAAGCTGTTCTCATAATCAGTCTGGGTCCTTGGGAGTTCTGTAGTTAAAAGAAATGTTATGATTTTTAAATTGCTAACAGCTTTGAGACTCTAATCAAAATCATACTGATACATGAGTTAACATGATTAAAAAATACAATTCAAAGTTTCCATTTCAGCTGTTCTGAATTTCTTAATGTAGCTACAATGTTAATTCCAAGTTTACACATTGTTGAATTTCCCCCCCCTAGGAGAAACAAAATCCCAAAGGGCAGAAAAGTAGTCAACTGTTCCTTAAAATTTATAACCACAATGATATCAAATAGGCAAGAACTATCCTCTTTCAATGTAAGACAGAAAATTAATGTTGAACAGTATGCTAAATGATATTCTCTTGTCTTCCCGAACTGCAATAAGGTAGGTCTGTTGGAAAGGGAAACTTTGCTAGAAGCATTTGGGGGAAGACAAAATGGGTTGTCCTCCGAGTTTAGAATTTAAACCAGTCTTATCATTTTCAGAAGATGACCACTGAACATAACATTCTGGAGAACAACCCAGCCACAGGCAGTGTGTAGGAAGCACTGAACTCTGGCTACTAAGCAGCTGCCTGGGATACAAGCCAGAAAGAAGAAATGTTTACAACAATCGCCAGAGCTGATGAGAGTGGAGCTATATTAATATGAACAGTGTGGGGAAGACGGATAACAATCTAACGGTTTGTCCTCTAGGCAATGCAGGAGCAGATTTACCACTGGCATCATGACCCTCTTCCACTTATTTGCAATAAAGAGACTATTTACTTTCAACAATAGGGTACATAATACAATGTAATTGAAAATATTATTCAGCACTGATCTGTTTACACAGAGCTTGGACATCATAATGACTGTCTTTGCTTTGTCCCTTTTACTAATGCAAACCTGGAGATAATTCATTTCTTGGACAGGCTGGAGAAAATATGTTTACACTTGAAATTTTCTAAAAATTGTAACATACTGGAATTGGAATGCCTAAAATATACAGTCCCTGTTTTTACTTGGTTCTAAAAATGGGCTTAGAAAAGACCCATGTTATAGATATACAGCAGGACCTTACCAAAGTTAGTAATCATGATTGCCACTTTCTCATATATAGTGTTCAGAATCATGATGATGATAAAGCTGATAAGGGAAGCAGTGATGGATGTGGCCATCTGTGGAGTTACATACTTCTGGATTGGGTCTGTTCCATTAGAGATCTTGCGAAGGTTTACAGAAAATACAACAAACACTGAGAGCCTGTAGACAATGATCCCAATAACGGAAGCAATGATCAACAGGATCTGAAAACACAATATATTAACACAGTAGTGTGAGACTCATCAATAATTATACTTTGACATTTAAAAACCGGCCCCATGCTGAAATGGACAACGTGCATTGCAAAGTGATGTTAAATCTCACATAAGTGCCACAAGAGGGGTGAAAATCAGACATGTTAAATTTCAAAGAAAGCAGAAGGAATAATACCAGTCAAAAGAATTGGTGCACCCACTAATGGATGATGCTAACAGCAGGAGCCACTGTGAGCAGGGAAGGAGGGGTCTGTGGGAACTCTGTACTTTCTGTGACTTTTTCTGTAAACCTGAAACAGCTCTAAAAAAGAAGCCCTAATAAAAAGAAATAGAGAGAATTTTTACAGTATCTTCAAAACGGAGTGCCTGGTAGCACGTTTGGTAGAAGAAAAAAAATCTGTGATCGCAGAACCAGTGAAAATATCCCTTCGAGGTATGGAATCACTCAGGTTATAAATGAGCGTTTTTTGCTTAGTTGTAGTCCATGGCGACTCACTGCAGTATTCTTGCCTGGAGAATCCCCATGAACAGAGGAGCCCGGTGGGCTGCAGTCCATGGGGGTCGCAAAGAGCCAAACACTACGGAGCAACTCAGCACAGCACAGCATAGTCCATGAAAAGGATATGTTTCCTTCCAACAGAGAACCTGTCACTGACTCGAGGGGCTGGGTGAGCAGGTGCCAGTTGCTGTCTTCATTCCCACAGCTGAGGAGACCCGGAGGAGAACCAGTGAAGCTGCAGAGGTGCCCCGAGGTCACTACCGGAAAGAGCAGCAGGCAGCTCTCTGCTGACAAACGCTTCACACGAGTTTTATGCTTGGATCTTGAGATCTTAAACTGGCAGTTTTTTACACCTGCACCTGCACAAGATTCATTTCCCTAATCCACTGCAGTTTTGACTGCACAGACCCAGGATCCGTGGGGGTGGCAAACAGAGCAGACACTTCCTCACTAGGTGGCTTTTCTCTGCCTCTGAACGGGGCACGCTGAAGGTCCCATTTTCAAACTGCATGCCCTGTATCTACCTTCTTGGACACATTCCAGAAGCAGGTATTCAGTGTCTCTGATGGCCTGTGATGACTGCCATGATAGAGAAAGCAACAGTGAATGTGAATTATGGGGCCAAGCAATCACGTCATGTTGTTTACAGTCACAGAGGGAAGTTGATTTCTACCAGCCGGGGGCAGTAGAGGGAGCGATCACAAGCCTGGCTGCACTCCAGAGTTCGAATCCCAGCTCCTCCCCCTAGTGCAAATTACTTAGCCTTTGGGACATTCAATTTCCTCACTCATATAATGGAGAGATAATAACAGCAACTAATCTATAGGATTATTGTGAGACTTCAATGAGTTACTACAGGTAAAAACAGAGCATTAAGCCCAGGCACATGAAAAGCACTGTCTAATTTTAGCTATGACTCAGTTCAGTTCAGTCGCTCAGTCGTGTCCGACTCTTTGCGACCCCATGAATTGCAGCACGCCAGGCCTCCCTGTCCATCACCAACTCCCGGGGTTCACTCAGACTCACGTCCATTGAGTCCGTGATGCCATCTAGCCATCTCATCCTCGGTCGTCCCCTTCTCCTCCTGCACCCAATCCCTCCCAGCATCAGGGTCTTTTCCAATGAGTCAACTCTTCACATGAGGTGGCCAAAGTACTGGAGCTTCAGTTTTAGCATCATTCCTTCCAAAGAAATCCCAGGGTTGATCTCCCTCAGAATGGACTGGTTGGATCTCCTTGCAGTCCAAGGGACTCTCAAGAGTCTTCTCCAACACCACAGTTCAAAAGCATCAATTCTTCTGCGCTCAGCCTTCTTCACAGTCCAACTCTCACATCCATATATGACCACAGGAAAAACCATAGCCTTGACTAGATGGACATAGCTATGATTATGGTGCCCCAAAGAGTTAAAAAGATGTTTTCCTTACTTTTGAAACCATCAGTTTGTGGGTGAAGCATTATACTTCCTCCTCTAATCTCTCTCATTATCTCCTTTTCTTCACAGTTAAGGCTTCACACTTGTGAAAGGAAATAATACTGTGTGTGTATGTGTGAAAATTAGTTAAGGCTGAGAGAAATGTATAACACATACAGGCCATTGAAATAGGTTTTTTTTTTTTAAGTCTGCTAGTAATTTTCAAAATTCAGTAATCATTAATAGTTGAGATTCTTTAAATGCTTACTATAGCTTCAGCATCCAACTATTTTTAAAAATCCTCAGAACTGTCCTGTGAGGTAGGTAGTATTGTATTTCTTTTTACAGATGAAGAAATAGAGCCACAAATAGATGAAGCAATATGCCCCCAATTAAGCAACTAGTGAGAGAACTGAGATTCTCAGAGTCCAAGAAACAGGAAATATTATATGGCACTGCCTCCTACATGGTTGAATTCTAATTCATTTCAGAACTTTTACAAACTTGACATTTTCCATTTTTCTTCAGAGCACTTAATGGCTTCAATACTTCTTAAAGAGACAGGGAAACTTTTCATCATCCTTCCTCCATGTTTCTTACATTTCATTTTTTCTGATCCTGATTTTAATGTATGTTTTTAGAGCAAATTGGAAAGTACCCTGATTGTGGGCACTGGTTGCTTCTGCTGCCTGGGATCTGTTCCCTGTTTTAGAAGAGTACCTAGTTTTGTTTTAGGGTAAACAACCTCCTCTCTGTTTTTATTCTAGTGGTTTGGGCTCTGCTGCCCACCCTCCCTGGGCTCTACACGTAGATCCCAATTGGTTTGAGACAAGTAAGTGTCTCATCCTATTGGCTCAGCACCTGATTCCAGGATGGGCAAATAACCTACTAAGAGCCACCGAGATGTGCGGAGATAGTGCTTGTGCCCACATGACAGATGAGCTTCCTCTGTCAACAGGGGAAACTGCTAAGCAGACCTTTCTTGGCTTGGATGTGATGTGAGATCTGGAAAACTGCAGCCACCTTGTGCCCATGAGGGATGCCTAGAAGCACTATACTGGGACGCCACTGGACACAGGGTGGTCAGAAGAAATCCAGCCTTGACATCATCTGGGCTACAATACCCTTGACTGAAGTCACACCTCAGACATGAGATTTTTCAGTTATAAGAAGCAAGAAATCTCACCCATCCCCATTTTTTGATTATAGTTTAAACCAACCAGAGATTGATCTTCTGTCACCTACAATTGAAAGACTCCAAATATCAAAATAAATAAAAGATAAAAATAAGAAAGAATGCATCTATATGTAGGCATAATTCCTTCAGAATTATGTACTCTTTGCATATAAAAATTATTTTACCTATTAACTTTGTTCCTAAGCCCATCATAATCATAACATTTTTATAGGGCATAAAATACTTTTGTGGACATACTTTTTCATGGCTGTCCAATATTCTACTGTATGAAAGGTGGAAGGAGGACACTTTTGGCAGAGATTTTACATGTAATATTTATATATCAACACAAGTAGATATATCAACACAAGTATTATATATGTATATAAAATGTCTGATTAAATCCATATGACTTTTATCATTTTGAAATACTTCCTGATTAAAAGTTTTTAAAAGCTGAATTAGTAGATTAAAGCATAAGAATATTTTTGACTTTTGATATGTACTGCCAAACTGCTTCCTAAGAAGGCTAGAGCAGTGTATAAATCCAGTAGTCTAGGTATGAGAGTATGATCACTTGGCACTTCATCCTTAGAGTCTTAATCGTTTGAGAGGTGAAAAACTGTGTTTCATTTTCATGTGCACTGATTTAATTACCACTGAGGTTTGACATCTGCCACTGTATTTTTTTCCTTTCTGAATGCATATTCATCTCCTCTGCATTCTTAACTTCTGAGATTTTTGGTGTTATCTTAGAAGTGCTCTGAAGTCTTTATGTATTGAAGGAACTAGCCCTTTGTCCTATTTGTTGACAAATATTTCCTCTGGATGTTCTGTTTAAATTTAGGATGCTTTTGATGCATAGAAACTGGATAATACTTTCCTCTGAAACTTCTTCCACATCTAGAAATTGTATGTATATATATATATATATATCAATATTTACTTCTAATTTTTTATGATGTTACTTTTTTAATGTTTCTTTGCTGGAATTTATCACAGAATGTGGTTTAGAGTATGATTTCAATCTTTCCTTTCTTTTTTTTCCTAAATAGCTAACAACTGCTTCATTGCCATTTACTGAATAATCCTTACTGATCTCCCTGATTTGTAGTGCCTTCCTTCTCATATGTTAAATTATTATTGAGCTCAGATCTGGGCTTCATGTCCTATTCTCTAACCTGGATATCCTTAAGCTAATGTTGTGCCATGTGCTGAGTTGTGTCTGAGTCTTTGTGACCCCATGGTAGCTTGCCAGGCTCCTCTGTTCATGGAATTTTCCAGGCAAGAATACTGGAATGGGTTGCCATTTTCTTCTCCAGGGGTTCTTCCCCACCCAGGGATTGAAGCTGTGTCTCCTGTGCCTTCTGCACTGCAGCAGATTCTCTACTGCTGAGCCAGCTGGTGAGTCTCTTGAGCTAATAAAACTCATTATGTTACTAATATGATTTTATTAATAATAAGCCCCCAAAAGATGGACAGAAACAGCAAGGACCTAACAGAAGCAGAAGAGACTGAGAAGAGGTGGCAGGAATACACAGATGAACTGTGCAGAAAAGGTCTCAATGACCTGGGTAACCACGATGGTGTGGTCACTCACCTAGAGCCAGACATCCTCAAATGTGAAGTCAAGTGGATCTTAGGAAGCATTACCAGCAACAAAGCTAGCGGAGGTAATGGAATTCCATTTGAGCTATTTCAAATACTAAAAGATGATGCTGTGAAAGTACCGCCCTCAATATGCCAGAAAATCTGGAAAACTCAGCAGTGGCCACAAGACTGGAAAAGGTCAATTTTCATTTCAATCCCAAAGAAAGGCATTGCCAAAGAATGTTCAAACTACTGCACAACTGCACCAATTTCATATGTTAGCAAGGAAATGCTCAAAATCCTTCAAGCTAGGCTTTAGCAGTAAGTGAACCAAGAAATTCCAGATGTACAAACTGAGTTTAGAAAAGGAAGAGGACCCAGAGAACAAATTGCCAACATCCGCTAGATCATAGGAAAAGCAACAGAATTCCAGAAAAAACATCTACTTTTGCTTCACTGAATAGGCTAAAGCCTTTGACCATGTGGATCACAATAAACTGTGGAAAATTCTTATAAAGAGATGGGAATACCAGACCTCCTTACCTGTCTCCTGAGAAACCTATTTGCAGATCAAGCAACAGTTAGATCTGGACATGGAACAACGGAATGATACAAAATTGGGAAAGGAGTACATCAAGGCTATGTATTGTCTTTCTACTTATTTAACTTATATGCAGAGTACATTACGCAAAATGCTGGGCTGGATGAATCACAAGCTGGAATCAAGACTGCCAGGAGAAACAGCAACAGCCTCAGATATGGAGATGATACCCCTCTGATGGCAGAAAGCAAAGAAATAAAGAGCCTCTTATGAGGGTGAAAGAGGAAGAGTGGAAAAGCTAGCTTAAAACTTAACATTCATAAAACTGAGATCATGGTATCTGGTCCCATCACTTCATGGCAAATAGATGAGGAAATGTGGAAACTGTGACAGATTTAATTTTCTTGGGCTCCAAAATCACTGCAGACAGTGACTGCAGCCATGAAATTAAAAGACACTCACTCCTTGGAAGAAAAGCTGATAAACCTAGACAGCATATTTAAAAAGCAGAGACATCACACTGCCAACAAAGGTCCATATAGTCACAGCTATAGTTTCTCCAGTAGTCATGTATGAATGTGAGAGGTGGACCATAAAGAAGGCCGAGGGCCATAAAACTGATGCTTTTGAACTGCGGTGTTGGAGAAGACTCTTCAGAGTCCCTTGGACAGCAAGGAGATCCATCCAGTCAATCCTAAAGGAAATCAACCCTGAATATTCACTGGAAGGACTGATGCTGAAGCTGAATCTCCAATACTTTGGCCACCTGATGGGAAGAGTGGACTCATTGGCAAAGATCCTAATACTGAGAAAGACCGAGGGTAGGAGAAGAGGGTGACAGAGGATGAGATGGTTGGATGACATCACTGACTCAATGGACAGGAGTTTGAGCAACTCGGGGAGATGGTGAAGGACAGGGAAGCCTGGTGTGCTGCAGCCCATGGGGTCACCAAGAGTCGGACACAACTTAGGGACTGAACAGCAACAATATGATTTTATTAATAATAAACACAAAATTACTTTGAGTTCTGATGTTTTAGAAGCACTGTCTTTTTATCTAGAATTATTTAAGACTTCTTTTATGTCTTTCAGAAGTTTTTATTTTTTGATCGTTCCTATTATCTTTTTATTAAGGCTACTCTTGGAAAATTTTAGAATACTTGATGCCTCCCATCTGGTCTCTCTGTTAGAAACTGGAAAACCTGAACCATGGATCTGATTTAAAGAATAGAGGTTGAAAAAAAAAAAAAAGCTGGAAGAGCCATGGGTAGCAGGAGTTACTGTGAAACCTGAGAGCCACTCCATGTGGTGGCTTAACTGTTCTCTGGAATCAGTCTTTTTTATGAGACTGCACAGTTTCCAGCTCGACTTTTCAGTTTTCTCAACATTTAAAATTAGATACTGAAAAGAACCTGTTGCAGATTCTTACCCAGAAAAAGACAGCACTGGCACACAGGGTTACACGTATACACTTTCCCCAGGTGGTAAAGGGAACACGCTCTTCTTCCTAATTAAAAAAGAAAAAAAAAGTCAATCAAAGATTTCTCCAACAAAATGATTTTTCTCCTAATTGGTTGCTGTATCCTAGGTTTAATTTTTTATATGTAAATGTTCACAGAAATTTATTCATAATAACACAAACTAGAAAAATCCCAATTGCCCATCATCAATCTATTCAAAGGATAAACAAATTGTAGTATATGTATATAATGATAAGTTACTTACTAAAAGGAGAACTATGAATACACCAAACAATTTGGGTGAATCTCACAAGGACTGTGATAATTAAAAGCAACTAGACACAGAAGACTACATCTTAGTCATTTTCATTTATATAAAAATTCCAGAAAAAAACAAGACTATAGGAAAAATCACTTTTTCCTACAGCTATAGGAAAAAATGATCAGTGCTTGTCAAGGTGAGGATTTCGGGGAGGATCTAGAATCCAAAATTATTAATATACAAGGGGACACTTGGCATAAAAGAATTGTTCTGTGTTTATGTTTGTGGTGGTGGTTACCTTCTTGTACATGTATATATGTTTCAAAATTTATCATATTATACATTTAAAGTTGATAAACACACATACATACACACACACACACACACACACACACACACACAGAGTTTAAAGATAAAATCATTAACTTATCCCAGCCTCTATACAAAATTAACATTTGACTTCCAGGAAAAATGCATTCTTGGGTGCTCTTAAAAAACACACGGTCTCAAAAGCCTCGGCTTAATTTTTTAAAAAAATCAGTTTTCAGACTCAGCCTCCTTATTCAAAATTGCATGGCTTTTTTTTTTTTTTTTGGTTAACAATTTCAAACATACACACAACAAAACCAGTGCAGTGTTTATTTTACTAACAGTTTCTGAAAAGGCAAGTGTGAATAACATACTGTTTATCTGCTATGATTTGAGCTCAACAATCTGGGTTCTGACAGCGCTATTTCTGAGCTTTTCTCAGATTTCAGAAGTGACTGCAGTGATAGCAAAGATCCTGAGCAGGACAGAAAGTTTCGCAGATATCTGCAAGTATCAGGCATCCATTGTAAGTTCCTGACTGAACTTTTGGATTAATAAAGTGTAACTCTTGAGTTTTTAGCATTTCTATTTTATAGTTTATATGAATATATTGAGATTTTTTTTGAGAGGCCCAATCAACCATGTGATCATAGCTGCAAACATATACATGGCATTTCCTTTGTTCCAGGTGTTATTCCAAGTAGGTTCTATTCATGAACTCCATCAGCTTACCACAGTCATATGAGGAAACAACTCTCGTATTTCTGTTTTACAGCTGGCCAAACTATGGCACAGAGAAGTTAACAAATTTCCAATATCACTCGGCTAGTAAGTTGTTGCGTTTGGATATGAATTCCATACGTTTTATTCCCAAGGCCTCACCATAACACTGCTGGCCTCTCTATACAATGGAGGATGTGTTTGCAATAAAAGCAAAATGAGGAATAAGAAGGAAAAAAATGAACCTTCATCTTCAATTTTTTACCAAGCAATGCTACAATGGAAACTTAACTTATTAGCTGGCAATTTTAAATTTAAAATGGGTAGGTTTAAATTTCCAAAATATCTTTTCCTCAGTATTTTTCATATGTTGCCAATAACACAGGCATTTGTTTTCAGTACTCAAAAACATTATGCACATCTGATTTTGTCTAAGTTTCAGCCTCCTTTTCTGAATGTACAATCTTTCACAAACACATGCTTTGACCCCCATCTTTCACTGTAAACAAGAGAACTATTCATAATAGAAATTATTTGAAGCTTGTTACATTATAAAAGACAACTGTCACCTTCTGTTGGGTAACGAACCTCATTTTTTTTCCATTTATAAAATGAGGAGGTTGAACTGCTCTCTCCAGACCCTTTTAGTGCCAACACTCTGTAAATCTGCGATTCAATTTATAAAATCTATAGCTGGAGCCATTTTCAGATGCTCTTGGTAAAAAGCATTGTCTTTCCAAGAGTTATTCGTACTCAAAACCTACTGTCCTTATACTGATGACTGCAAATACAATCAGCTCTAAATTTTCTATGTTGATGGAAAGAAGCAATAATGCAGATGATTTTAAAAAATCAAAAATAAAATGATTTGAAAAAATTCACTGACTTTGAAATATTTATACAAAGAGATAGAGAGTTTTATTTTTAAATTCCGAAGTAACAATAAAAGCATCACATTCACCTTTTTAGTTATAAAAAAATGCTTAATATGGGCCCTGAATAGAGTGGGATCTCAACAAATGTTTCCCCTTTTATCCACTCTCTGATTTTAGGGTAACAGTCACACTACTCTGTGCACATTCCAGCCAGAAGGGGGAGCAGTGGCTGAAGATTAGTGCAAGACAAGTTAGTCTAGGATGAAAAGTGAGCTGTAGGGACTTCCCTGGCAGTCCAGTGGTTAAGACTTTGCCTTCTAATATAGGCTGTGTGGGTTTAATCCCTGGTCAAGGAGCAAAGATCCTACATGCCTTGTGGCTAAAAAACGAAAACATGAAACAGAAGCAATATTGTATCAAATTCAATAAAGGCTCAAAAAAAAAAAAAAAAAAGAGGGGGCTGTAATAATGAAGGTACATGTGAAAAATTGAGAATCAACTATGAAAATCAATGTGTCTTTCCTTCTATGTCACTATTTTTTTTTTTACTGGTATGAAAAGATACGAATCAATACATTTTTATACATTTCTTTCAGAGTTTATGTATTTTTTTTCATTTTACTGTTATTAAGAAAGAAAGGACCACAGTTGTCTCCTGTGTCCACAATTCTAAACAGTGCTCCTTCACTTTGGCTGTACACTAAATATCACCAAAGAAGCTTTAAAAAAAAATTTGTGCCAGAATGTACCCTATTCCACTGAATACCGTGAGTGTACATAGACAGAAGCTGGGCATCAACATTTTATAAGCTCCTCGGTGATTCCACGTTTGAGAACCCCAGCAATATACAGATTGCATTGCATGTAGACGACATCCTATTTACCTGAGTGATCTCATTTATCACCACGTGAGTACACCGCGCCTCGTATTCTGGTCGGGCTTGCTCTTCCTGCTGTAACTCAACAGTGTCCCATTCGTACTCAAGTTCTGCCTGGCGCCGCTTCCAAAACTCCAAAAACAAGGTTACTAACAAAGAAAAAGAAAAGCGTCATGTGGATCTTCAAGGATCAGGGATGCTTCAGAAATCTGTACTGAATAATATGAATTACAACACTTTTGTACATGGTCAATAAAATCCAATTTTAATTATAGATGACACTAATACTTAAAAGAGAAAAGTGAGCTGATGTTTGTTTTTTAAGGAAGACGTTGATAATTTATCCAACTTATGAAACCAGGCTATCTCATGGGAAGGGTAGCAGGGTGATGGTCAGAAGGAATGTGATCTTGTCTACCACGAAAGCATCTGCTCCTAGCACATTACTGCCAATAAAAAACACAGGCAACTATAATAATTCAAAGCAGTCCATGGTCCATCTTTTAGTCTGCTTCCCCTTGCATCCCTCTCCCTCATTCCCTCCAAAGGGCCTGGGGGATGAGAATGCTTTAGTGGTCCCCAAATCTTTATTTTTTACTGCCTAAGTCGCCCCAATTAAAATAATATTCTTAAATATGGAAACATATTTTTCAAATTTATATAAAGTATGAGTAAAATAATTTTAAGAAATCTTTATTATTTTTCAAGACTTGCCACTTCAAATACTAGACAGAAACAACACTAAATGTTCATTGAAAATATGGTTTCAGGGTAAATCCCCTAGGCACTTCTTCCAATCAGACTGTTACCCATTAGCCCTTTCTACACAGAAATTCTGGAATAACCAGTTACACCCACAAATATTTCAGAGTCTCACTGAGTGCTGAGAATAAAGAGAAAAAAAGATACGGTCTCTGCTTCAAGGAGCCTCTAAGTATATAGGAATGACAATGAAGTGCTACTCACAGTGGACTTTTAAGAGGGCTGTGATCTAGAGAAGTGCTGGGTGGTCTGGGCACACAGAGTCACAATGTATTGATAACAAGGCTGTCCCGGAAAAGAGGGCCTCTGGGGTGAGTTCTGAGATGCCATAGAGCTGATCAGGTGAAGGTAGAATGCTAAGGCCATTTCCCCCAGGGAGCTGTGTGTGCAAAGGCAAGATGCTAAACAGACACATGGGGAACTACTTTCCAGGAAGTTCAAACAGTCTGGAACTGAGCCCAGAGTGGGGTGAGATGGGTGGGGCCGTCAGGGGGACAGATGGCAGGGGAATACCACAAAGGACTCCGTGTGCCTTAAAGACGGAGGAGACATCAAAGGCGGTCAAGAAGGAGTAGAGGCAGCTAGACCCAAGGGCAGGTCCAGGATGCTTCAGCTAGGAGGTGAGAGATGATGGCATTTTAGCAGGGAGACAGATTGGACGCAGGTGTGATGAAAGGGGAAGATCAAGGATGCTTGCCAGGTTTCTGGCTGTGGCAGTGTCCTGAAATCTAGTGTCATCCCCTGAAATAAGAAGGGCAGGAAAAGGAGCAAGTCTGAGAGAGAAGACAATTGATTCGGTTCTGATCAGCTGCCCGTGGGCCCCAGGAGAGATGTCTGGTAGGCAGATAAAAGTCTAGAACTCAGGAGAAAGACCCAGACTGAGCAGAGAATTTGTCCTGTTTCCAGTGGTAACTGGGGCAAGAGTGGATGAGCTCTGCACGGACTATGGAGGGGCAGTTCTCACTCTGGCTGCATGAGAAGCACTGAGGGCTCTTAAAATGTTTTCAGCCTGGGCACCACCCTCAAGGTGCTGATTTCATCGGTATGGCATTGTTTTTTGTCTTTGGAAAGCTCGACGGGGCAGTCAGGGTTAAGAATCAACCTGCAGAGAACAGGGAGCCTTTGGGTAGAGGGCAACAGAGGCTGTCTTGAAATCCTGCAGACCCTGCCATGGGCAGTTGGACACGCAGGGGAAACCTTGGGATGTGCCATGAGGAACATGTACGCAATGCTTCCCAACAGCGAGGACAGCAGAAATGCTCAAAATACCCACCTCCCGGCAGTGTTTGTTCAGACTTCACTGATGTTCCAACAACAGTGAGTGAGAATAGAGACAATCTGGACATTGGAATCAAGTCTGAATTCTGGTTGTGACAATCACTAGATGTTTGACTACCAGTTATGATGCTTCCACAGCCTGAGCCCCTGCTTCCCTCTATGGAAAACGGGGGAAATAGGAACCAGCTTACAGGCTGTCCTGAGCTAAATGACCTAACATTTATAAAGACCCTCATGACCCTCTGAGGTAACTGCTATTACCACCCCAATTTTGGACATCAGGAAACAGAGGCACAGAAAACTTCAAATACTTGCCTGAGATAAGGAGTCAGGTATCGAAGCAAGGCATGCTTGGCTTCAGAGCCCAAGCCCTTCTTACAACTAAGCCCACCTGCCCAAGCTGCCTGCTCCGTAACCCGCCTCCCGCTGGCTCTGTTCCAGCACCCACTCTGCTGAGATGTCATCACTGCTTGCCTGCCCAGTGTCTGATTCTCCTCCTCCAGGACATAAAGCTAGTAACTGCCCTCTGTCCCAACACTGCCTCTGTGGGTACACTAACCCTCATGATGCTGTGATTACCTGATGTTCACAAGCACATATGGGCGGCAGCCTGGCTTTTTGCCACGGATGCTGCTGTCAAAGGAGGCAAAGAGCACAGTTAGTGGGGGAGGCCACTCATCATCTCCTATGTGGTTGGGAAGCTAGAGAGATTTCAACCAGTTCCCAGAGTGGCTCCTGCTTTCAGGGCAGGCCCTTCTGCTTCTACATGCCCTCCCCAGAATTTCTGAAAGAGTTTGTCCCTCATTTATGGGTAAGACAGCACTTGTGACTCCTTGACCAGAACCTTCAAAAACAGACCGCTTTGCTGATACGGAAGCGGATACCACAGCTCAGCCACTCTACAGCCGCCATCTGGCTCAGACCAGTCAGTGCAAGGGATCCACAGCGGCGAGTGCTCCGTACAGAGAGCGATGCCTCCACCACTGAGAACCTGCCCAGCCATTCGCGCTCTCCCCCTATTCGGGGGAAATGAAGCATCCATGGGATGAAAGCCTTGAGGGCACCAGCTGACTGTGGACTAGGCTGTGATGACTGGCCCTGCTCCCCATCTGACCCATGCTCACCTCACACACAGATACTCCAGAGAGATCCCTGCTTTGGGGAATGAGCCAACTCTCCTCGGGCTGCACGTAAAGCAGAACCACCACCCACTTACTAAAGACCTCTGGGCTCATACCACCACACACCTTATCTAACAGAAGACCCCTACTCCCTACTTTTTGAGAATTCTATTGCCAACACTGCATTATACCTTCCACCCATGAAGTTCTTTCCACTCTGTCTTCCCCTCTGCAGCTCTGAAACCAGTCCAGAGCTAGTGTACACTCTGCAAAAAAGGCACATACTCTATTCCCTACACTGATCTCCACTTGTGCCTGTCACAATGCATAGCACTCACACACCCTGCCCTTTGTTTGCTCCTGCATTTATCATTTACGATGTCCGTGAGGGAAGGGATTTGGTTTTGTCCATGGCTGAAACACTAGCAAACAGCAGGCGCCAGGTAAGCATTAGCTAAATGAATGTACTGTGGGAAGTCATTCCAAAAACTGGAGGATGGCCACTGCCTGGTTCAGCTGAAGGATGTAATCGTCTACTTGGAGGGCTAAGCTCGCTCCAGCCGCTCCCTGCTATGCCTGACCGTCCACTGTCTACCACTCTCTGCTCTGCCCATCTTGAGAGCCTGGAGGAGCTGAGAGGAGGATGCAACTGTTGATGGGTGAGGGTGTGGTGGCTCTGGTCCTTTGAGTGCTGGGAGTTATTCAGGAGAGAGAGACTGAGAAAATATCACATGTACCATCCTGTCCCATGGTTCACTTGACCCAAGACCACTCACCAGGGACACGCTGGCCCTTTCCAACCTCAAGAAAGGGACTGCAGGTGGGTGAGAAGATGGTATCTTTCCTTTAATAGCCTCTTTATAAGGCTAGCCTGGAAAAAGCTCTCTAAAGCCACTTTGGATACTTTCCCTGTATTTATGGAATCTCTAAATTTTGTCACTTTAATTGAACTATGAGAAATACAGCTATTTTTGAAATTTTTATTAATTTTCAATGAAGAAAATTCTTATTTTCTTCTGCTAAGTAAAGAAAATTACTTTTCACTTCATTTGAAAGAGTAGCTTACTTTCACAAATTTATATCTTCAAACGTAACTATTTGAAAAAAATTTGTGATGCAGGACATGAAAGTCCTACTGTGTTCTGGCATCTACAAGCAGGGGGATGAAACGAACAGGACTGATCTTGTGAGGCTGGGCTTTCTTACTCCTGATTCAGAAAGACGGGTCCATACCTGCATAGGTGAGGTCGGACCAAAGTTGTAGAACCATTATTAAGCATTAATAATGCTTAATAATTAACCATTATTAAGCCCATTTCTCAGATCCCCAGATAAGATAGTGTGATTCTATCAAATAAATACTTCTGCATCCTTTAAAAAGTCTGTTACAACTTTATTATGATTCCCTGCATTCTGTCACTGATTTAAGGGCTGACGACAACCGAAGTACCTACAGAGCTCTTGTTCTGTGATTGTCACTTTTTGTCTTTGGGGCCTCTAGTAATTTGCTGCATCTGCCTGAGTGCCATTTTCCTCATCTTTAGAATGGGAGCGTAACAGCCATTCATTCGCTCAGTAACAATCTGGCAACAGTATTAGCAGGAGATGAGTGATGAAAATAAAACTTCTTCTCACAAAAAGCAAGAGAAGCAATTTAATCAGTTGCTATAAGGAAAGGGCAGTGGAAACCCTTCCCCTTCCTCCCTGAACTTGAACACAGAAGGGATGCTTTTACCAAATCCTGAAGTTGACGCATTCTGAGTGGAAAGTGATAGGACTGCTGTGCAAGCCAGAAATGGCCTATGAAAAATAATGAGTAGGTAGCAAACCTTCGAAATCTTGGAGGGCTGCAGGAATGGGTGGGAGTTTCTTAGTTCCTCGTTTCATAGAGCCAAGAACTCAGCAGGGTCCATGACAGACTCCACAGCCCAGTAGAAACACTCAACGCTTGGAGTGTCCTGGGCCACGTGGCTGCTTGCTCACGGTGCTGCATGTCTCAGAGTGACAGCACGGGGACCTGGGGTGACTCTGCATGATGCAAGACAGGAATTTCCTGTTCTGTATCTTTTGTACTCTCTCTTCCTGCAATAAAATAACTGGTTGGACTCCAGAGGGGAGCACGACTCTTACATTCTCTGGCAAACCATGTACCAGGCAGCTCTAGCTGACTGAGAGAATAAGAAAATGAACAAAGACTATGAAACATGGAATACGTTTCATAAGAACACAGAATGAACATAGAATAAGAAAAGAGAGAAGGCTGCCTAGGACCATGGGAACCAAAACCAGCTGGTCCTCTTAATCAGGATATTATACAGCTAAAGAAAATATCCATCTGATGGAAGATTCCAATACACAGTGTAGGTGGTTGTATCCAGCAATGTCTAAGGACAAGGCACACTCTGTAGCTGGGATCATTCTGGTTGCTTTAACAGTTTGCTGCTAAAGGCCTGGCGGGTTTTATTGGGTCTTGAAACTATTCAGACTTCTGTAATCACTCACAAAGGCAGATGAGTTTGCTTAGCCTAGATTCCTACCTGCTAACTGAAAGACTACAAGGCTGAAGATACATTTCTCGGGATAAACAACAAGGTCATACTGTATTGTACAGGGAACTATATTTAATATACTGTGATAAACCATAATGGAAAAAATATGAAAAATTCCTATATATGTATAATTGAATAACTGTGCTGTACAGCAGAAATTAACACAATGTTGTTAATCAACTATATTTGAATAAATTAAAAAAAATCGTAATTCTAAAAAAAATTATATCTCTCAGACTCTCTTGCAACTAGGAGTCCAGATGTGGTTTTTAAAAGCCCATCAGATGCACCTGTGTGTCACTGACATCAGAAATGCAGCTGAATGAAGACAGAAGTGGTTACAGGAGTTGCATCATTTTGCTACTGTATTGCAGCCACAGAAGCAGAGACCTGAAACGAACAGTTGTAATAGTCATTTTCTGATCTCCAAGTGCAGCTAGTTAGGGTGATGGCTTCCTGAAATTCCTCTTCTTATGTGCTAGGTTTCTGAGTTTTTCCAGAAATCACTAGGCCTACCCTAGAACTCAAAGGTGAAAAAAATGGCAGTCATGCAGCCAAGAGGCTGGTGGGGAGCATCAAAGAGAAGTAGCTAAGAAACGACAAGGAATAGGGAGGGGAGAAAGCTTTCAGAACCTCTCCTTCCACCGGGAATAGTTGGTGTTTAGCACTCTAGGAGTCAGTAGGAGCAGATGGACTGGCTTGGCCTAAAAGGGGGGATATTTTTCAAAGAAGTACATGATTTATGCTAAATTTATTATACAAGGTTTTCTACTTTCAAATTTTATAGTTTCCAGGGAGAAGAAAAATACTCTGCAACATATATCTGGGCACAAGAGATGGTACAGGAATACGATGATGGTGATATGAAAAACTTCACTTTTGCAATTGCAGGCTTTCTGAAATGAGGTTCCCAGCAGTAGTTCTCATCAGGCAGAGGTAACAAGAAAAGCAATAAGGCATTTAAAATAAAGACTTCATCATACACACACATATCCTTAAAGATACACATACAGTGCCATGAGCAGGGCTGAAATGTTTTCTGCATTCTAAAATCTGATGAAATAAAATCAGCAGCTCAATATGCCTGTCACTTCTATAAACATGGTGTAGTTTAATGATCACAGAAAGCAGAGCTGGTTAGGAAATTTGAAGCTTTTCTTTTGTGTTAAAGTTAGTAATTTTTGTTTCATTTAAGAAGTCTCTTTAATTAGGGCTATCAGCTCTATTAACATATGGAGTTCAATAGATGTGTTTGAATTTTATAGATTATGAATTAGTGTTGAGACTGAGGTTTGGGAATTTAGTTAAAACTGCCCCTGCCCACATGTTCAGCACTCACCCTCTTACCAGGATGAAAAAAATGAAAGGTGTATTTCACAGTGAAGGAGTACAGAGAATCTTAATATATGAACTTGATCTTTATTCTTCCATGTAGCAAATATTAGCTACTGTTTGGTCTCCAGCCAAAACATGCTAAATGTCTGAATGACAATGTGACTTATTAGGTACATTTGGCTATCTTACAGTTTACTTTATGCAGGAGTGGCAACTAATATCTCTTAAAAGTGTCCAAAGTAATTGGCCTGTCTGTTTTGTGATTCATTTGGGGATCCTTCATAGGCACAACCACTGCAAAAGAGAAATACCGCCAGGGACACCTATAAACAATGGTATCTGTATGTAAGTAGCATGTGTTGACAGGCTGTCTTCTCCAAAACAAGAAACTTGGTTCTGTTTCTTCCCCCACCTATCTACACCCTGAACTGTTCTACCCTGGACTCACACAATGAAATTGGAAATGCATTTATCTTCGAAAATGAACATTTTTTTTTCTCCTATGGTAGAACATTTACATCAATTAAACATGTCAAAGTCTGTATAAAATGGTAATTGCCTCATTACATTAATGATGCTCTTCAAGATAAATAATATATAGTGTTAAAGATTCTATATACAAATTATATTCTTGAGGATCACATCTGTCCTATTTATTAAACAGAATGTTATTATGATAAGAGTAGCAGCATGTATTTATTAACTAGTCACTCATACAGAAGTAGATAAACAAGAAAGCTTACCTGGAATCCCCATGTTGCTGCTTTTCCTGAACCCCAGCCCCATGAAAATTAGGTTGGATCACAGCTAGGGATGCTATTACAACAATAGCTGCCAGTGAACCATGCCTCCCTGTAATATCTAAGCCCTTGAGCTGTCCTCCCATCTCTTCACATTGTTGTTGGGTTGACCATGACATGCTTTGGCTGATGGAACATTTGCAAACTAGATGCAAATGTAGGCTTAACAAATGCCTGATATGTATTGTCCTTTCCTGTGTCTCTTCGGAACCCTGAACTGCCATGTGAAGAATGCTGGTCCAGCTCCTGGAGGTTGAGAAACCATGCAGACCAGGATGAGGTGGCCCGGTTGAGCCCCATGCACCAACCCTGGTGGCGAATTTCCCACCTGACCCAGAGAACTGTGAGAAATGATACATGTGGGTTTTTAGCCACTACATTTTGAGGTAGTTTTTATATGCAGTAATTGATACAATGGCCTTAAGAATGATAAATGTGGAGTTTCAGGGGAGCTGAACCCTGGGCAATCCAAGAGACTAAAAGTGGGCTGTTTTGATAGTCTCTCTATATAAAATCGTATAAAGATATTAAGTTCAGTACTTATGTGATTTTAGGGTTTCTGTTTGTTTGATTTCAGTTAAGAGGCAAAAGGAAACTGAAAAAAAAAAAATATATATATATATAACTTACCCCACACCCCCATAAATACTGCAAAGACTAGGGTTCCAAAACTGTCAAAGATGCACAATTTCTGTAAAATACAATAATGACATTTACATGAATTATGTTCTTCACCTACTAGAATTCATCAATATGCACTGCTTTGTATATCTTACAGTCTGGAAATTTCTTTTAAATCTGTTGCCTAGTTTGACAATCACCATACCTACTACATACTTACAGACGAGATTTCTCATTCTCCTGAAAGCACACAGCTTTTACCAGACTACATTTTCCAAAGGAATCTTTCTGTATCTTGATAAAGACATAAGCACAGCTGCTAAGATTCCATTTTGTTGAAAGCCTCTAACATACTTTTGAATAACAGCCTCTTTTTATGGACGATCATAGTGAATTCGAGGAAACAGAATGGCCCTAAGAGAACAATGAACTCCAAACAACTTTGAGATTATGATTTGCATCTTATTATCCCACCCTGGTCAGGGGGCAAGTTCCCGAATTCCTGGGTTTCTTGTTAAGAGAAGCTCAAAGCTGGGGTTTACTTTAAGATGGCTCGCCTCCAGAGCTTGTTTTCCTCAAATCCAGGATGATTTTTCTATTATGGCTGACAGAAGCTTTCATCAGGATAAAGATGCAAAAGTGCTTTTGCTGACATTAAAAGGGTGCAGTGATCATGAATGAATACACTACATATTCTATTTACTAGCTTGCTGCTGCTGCTGCTAAATCGCTTCAGTCGTGTCCGTCTGTGCGACCCCATAGACAGCAGCCCACCAGGCTCCGCCGTCCCTGGGATTCTCCAGGCAAGAACACTGGAGTGGGTTGCCATTTCCTTCTCCAATGCATGAAAGTGAAAAGTGAAAGTGAAGTCGCTCAGTTGTGTCTGACTCTTAGGGACCCCATGGACTGCAGCCCACCAGGCTCCTCCGTCCATGGGATTCTCCAGGCAAGAGTGCTGGAGTGGGGTGCCATTGCCTTCTCCATTTACTAGCTTACTAACTTTCAAATTTGTGCTAATTGTCTCCCTCTATTAATTCCTGAAAAATTTTCCAATTAGCTACCAATTTTTGATCAGTGAGCATTTTTATATCTCCTAAAAAGGTCTATAAAATTAATAGAAAAAGTGGCAAATACAATATCAACTTTATGAAAGATCTTATGAAAAGTAAAGAAGACATGCTAGAAAAGGAAGCTATAGGCTAAAAATAAATAAATAAAAAGCAAACTCTTCAGTGCTAAAGAAAATTCAAAGCTGCTTCTAAGTAAAAAATTTGACTTTTTAAAAGTTCTTTCTGGGTTGCCCTTATACTGATGCAAAATGAATAAACATCCATCTAAATAAAATATAAGTTAAGGTTATTTTTGTAAAATAATATCCACCTACCCATCTTATATATCCTTTTCCAAATCATGTAGATGCCCCTCAATCACACATATATTTCCTGAGCAGAAAGAATAGTCCCAAACTGTCATTCAATTACTCCTCTCAAAAATCCAGCTCAAGGAAGACAGAATTAACAAATGAGTGATCAATCTGGGGAACAGTGCTCCCCACCTACTCTAGTCCTGGGATTACACAGAACACAGATTTCAAATCGTTTAGCTTTACTCTCTTGAACCATCTTTTCCAAGCTCTCTTTTAATGTCATGTCTTATCCCTTACTGAAAAATTATTATAGGAAAAGTCCTATGAAATACAGTTCTGTGTGTTATAATGTTATTATTGAAGATTCTGTCCAGTGTTACTTCTCTTCTAGGAATCAATGCAAACCTCTCTCTATGTGATACCTCCCTATTTGCCCTGATGCCTCTACCCTCCCACTCCAGAAAGAGAAAATCCTATTATGCTGAGAAAAAGCCACTGGAAGCACATCTGTCAATACCAGAGGAGTGGGAGGGAAAGGAACAGCAAGAAAAGGCAAGTGTACTGCTAAAGCCAAGCTCACCGCAGCTGCTGAGCTCAAAACATCCTGAAAAGTAAGATGTGCCTTGCACTCCTATGAGAGACAGGTGGCTTGGAGGAAGTTACCATTTTTGCCATACGGGTAAGAATTGAGGAACTGAAAGTATAAGATGGTTGGCCTCTCTGCTCTACATGCCGCAGAAACAACATGGAAGCAGGAAGTAAGGGGGAAGATAAGCAGAGATTTTTTGGTAAGAAGCTTAGCTTAGCTTGCTTGGCAGGATGGCAGAGAGGGAAAGCTGGCTGTGCTAACAGTGGCCCCGAGTTAGCACACTGCATTAGTCATGTAGAGCAGGAAGGCAGACAGAGCTGTACATGCAGGCATGATGATTTTAAGTGGAGGAGAGAAATCTAGAAAAGTTAGAATCTAGAAAAGTGACAATTTGCTATGCTTTCTTCCTGCAAAGGAACAAAATCAAAATTATGTAACAATGCATTTCAAAGACCTAAACACTATAACTTAACCATATTTCCTCTTTATCTTGCCAGCTAAAAAGCTAAGAACTTTATTTAATGCTCAGTCACAAAACCAGTATCAATCCTGATTATTTCCATAACTGTTTCTTCATTTCCTTGATCCTGATTATCTATTTCTAATTTATTAATAATTCTGGCATACATATCAACTAGTGAATATTTCATCACTTTCCAAAAGGAAAGAAATGATATAAAATGTATAAATGAAGAAATGATTGAATTAACCAACAAATAGGAAAGGTGCTTCTCTTTTTTCCTTTTTTATCTTATTTTTTCATTTCATTCTTTCATATTCTTTTATATGCTTCCCTCCCTTTGTAAAACACTCTGAAAAGACTCAAAGCATTTTTTTTGAAACTGGAAGAGAATGATTCACTTTTTTTTTCCCCAAACATCAGAGTGTGGAAATTTCTTAAGGAAAATGGAATTTCCATTTGTACTCTGTGGAGTACAGTTTGCCTCTGGTATTATCCCTCGCACTTGCCTTAAATCCTGTGGCCTGGGGATACACACTAAGGACCTTTATGAGTCAACAGTGCTGGAAGGCAGCGTCTCTCTTACTACCTCCAAATCTTTCACTTTGAGTGATCTATGATGGGCACTTATAGTCTAGAACTTGTGTTGGTTGAAGGGGAGTGGGCGATGAAATCTAATTTAACTCATAAAGTATAAAAATGCATGTGTTGACAATATCCTGTGATCCTCTTAATTAAGTGGTGGAGCAATTTTTCAAACTGAGTTCCATTCCAGAGTGAAGTGCCATGGTCCCACAGTCAGCCAGGGGGGAACGTGGTAATAGCAAGGAAGGCAGATGTGTTGTCATTTTCTGGCTTGCCTGTTACTAGGCGGGTGGTTGAGCAAATTATTTAAGCCCGCAGATTCAGTGTTTTAATCTGTAAAATAGAGCTAACATCTGTTCTGCCTGCCTCACAGCACTATTTTGTGTGTCAAGTGATAATCCAGGTATGAGTATAAGTTTGTGAAGTCTGAACTATAAAGTAGCATCACTATGTTAGCTGTGTATTCAGTTAAAGTAAGAGTTACATGGAGCAGATCAGAGTATTCTGAGGTCACAGAAATATTCCTAAACTTTCACAGCAGAGTGAGGGGACAGAGAGATCAAGACAGGGAAGAATTCTATGAGGGTCAAAGTTGTCAGGAAAACCTTCTGAAGCAAGCCAACCATCTTTCTTCCTGTCTAGCCTTTCTGGATGCCTTTCAGGAAGCTCCCTCCAGTCTCAATGCTTTTGCTAAACCTCCTGGGTTTTAAGAAGTCATATAGCTCAAGACCATCTATCTGCATGTGTAAGGGAAACCAGATGTGTTTGGTAGGAATGTTTAGAGACAAAGTGAATGTCTGTTACCATTTGAAGACAAAACCTTTCTTATGCATTTTTATAAATACAGTCTAAATCTGATCCGCAAAGTCTTTAAAAATTCCAGGAGAGTTTCAGCATACTTTCAAAGTGGAAAAACAAGTACAGATTTCAGGTTTCCATACTTGAATTAAGGAAAATACTTATAACAGTAAACCTATTAAATTGTATTTATGAGATAAGCCAAATAAGCAGGTTTGAGAAATCTGCTTTGATTACTTGAAATATTCAAGCAGTTTCAATTCCACAGTTCTTCACTGACCTTTCAGGAGATTATTGATAAGGCTTTTAATTTCAATGTATTATTTATAAACAAGGAATAACACATGTATATCTGTCTTTGAAAATGAAGGCTTAGCTGAAAATTACCTTTCTAAATTCCTCAAGAGGAAAAAAATTTAAGCACTATGTTGTACTAAAATTATTAGAAGGCAAAAAAAGCTTTCATTACTTGTAAATGTTTGAAAAAAAATACCTTTGAGGACTCGCAAGTAACATTGAGTGACCAGAACGGACACTCATTATCACACTGAGGACACATTATGATCTGGCCGCCAATATCAGGATCACAAACTTCTTTGCTAAAGAAAAGAGAAAAATAAAGTTTAATTTTCAAAAATTTAATGAACAAGACTTTTTACCAGAATGATAAGATCCAATATCCATTCATGATAAAAAACTAACTGAATTCTTATAAAACTAGGAGTGGAAATGAACTTCATTAACCTGATAAAATCTTGCTGTATAAAACCTATAAAAGACATTGTACTTATCAGTAAAAGGCTGAAAGTATTTCCTTTACATCAGAAACAAGATAATGTGTCCCACTATCACTGCTTCTTTTCACTGGCTGTGATCCACTGCCAACGTAGTTAGTAAAAAAACAAAAAAACAAAGATGAGGGAATGGCAAGGAAAAAAACCTGCTATTCCTAATAAATTACATAATTGTTTATATGGACAACTCAATAAAACTTGCAGATAAATTATGAGACTAAAGGAGTTTAGTAAGTTTGCTGGACACAAAATCAGTATATAATATATATATGTAGGGTCACAAAAAAGAAATTGTGTCTCTAAAGACCTGCCACAGTTAAGAATTTTAATTTTTTGTAACTGTTTTTCAACAACTTAAAAATATGAAGAGCCCAGGAACAAAAATCTAATTCAAAATGTACGAAATTTATATGGGGAAAAATGTTAAAACTGTTGTAAAAGAGTGAAGAACCTATATAAATAGGTAAATTATCATGTTCATCATTTGGAAGAATCTATCCTTGAAGATGTCATTTCTCCCTTATTTGGGCTATAAATTTAATAGAAAAGCAAAGCCACAGAACAGTTAAGACATCTCCTAAAGAACAAGGTGCTACTGGGGTTGTTGTTTAGTTGCTAAGTCCTGTCTGGCTCTTGAGACCCCACAAACTGTAGCCCACCAACCTCTGTTCATGAGATTTTCCAGACAAGAATACTGGAGTGGGTTGCCATTTCCTTCTCCAGGGGATCTTCTCAACCTAGAGATCAAACCCACGTCTCCTGAATTGACAAGCAGATTCTTTACCAGTGAACCACCTGGGAAGCCCTTCAAGTTAAGAAAAACTGAGCAAAAGAGAATAATAAAGAGTTCAGCAAGAGACCTCTGTGTACACCAAAACTGATATATAACAGGCAGCATCGACCCAGCAAACCAATAAGGTAAAAACTGATGTTTGAATAAATAGGGCTGCTGCAGTGGAATATCCATACAGAACAAGGTGAAAGTGAACCCCTAAATCCTATCACAAATAAATCAATTCCAGGTGGAAAATAAAACTGCAACAGTACCAACTTACAGAAGAGTATCTAGATAACCTTGGGGTAAAGGAAAATACTACTAAAGAAAACAAAAGAGCATAAATCATAAAGAAAAATATTAATACATTCAAAATCTTTTAAAAGTAAGAACCTCATTAAAGCACTATGAAGAGAGGGGAAAAAAAATAGCCACAGACTGGCAGAAGTTTTGCAATATACAGGAATGACAAAGGACTACTCACAAGAGTATTTTAAAAGCTCCAACAAGTTAATAAGAAAAACCCAGCAAACTATTAATAACAACAGGTTGCACACTGCTCACTCTAGGGGAAGCTATGCAGATTGACTCCAACGTGAATAGGATTGGAATTGTAGAATTAGCACTGCAAATAACTCAGTAAAAAATAACTGGGCATGAGAAACACTTCAAGAATATCTGAGTAAAGATCTTGGAAAACATGCCCCTCCACAAAGCAAAGAACTTGACAAAATCTGTCAAAATTAACCTCTGCAGAACTGTAGAAACTAAACAAAGGTTTCCAATAGTATGAGAAGTGTTTATTTGAGAAAAAACAACTAAATCTTTTCCATAAAATAGTGAGTTTTGTGGCATTTTAACTTGGCTTATCCCCAGCCCCATCACCTCAGCTTCCTGTTGCCCTTTAAAACCAACAGTCTCAAAACCAAGGTAGCCTCAGTTCAGTCCAGTTCAGTTGCTCAGTCATGTCTGACTCTGTGACCTCATGGACTGCAGTATTCCAGGCTTCGTTGTCCATTACCAATTCCCAGAGGTTACTCAAACTCCATGTGCATTGAGTGGATGATGCCTTCCAACCATCTCATCCTTGTCATCGCCTTCTCCTCCCACCTTCAATCTTTCCCAGCATCAGGGTCTTTTCCAGTGAGTCAGTTCTTTGCATCAGGGGGCCAAAGTATTGGAGTTTCAGCTTCGGCATCTGTCCTTCCAATGAACAGTCAGGACTGATTTCCTTCAGGATGGACTGGCCAGATCTCCTGGCAGTCCAAGGGACTTTCAAGAGTCTTCTCTAACAGCACAGTTCAAAATCATCAATTCTTTGGCACTCAGCTTTCTTTACAGTTCAACTCTACTTCCGAACATGACTACTGGAAAAACCATAGCTTTGACTAGACGGACCTTTGTTGGAAAAGTAATGTCTCTGCTTTTAAATATGCTGTTTAGGTTGGTCATAGCCTTTTTCCCAAGGAACAAGCATCTTTTAATTTCATGGCTGCACTCACCATCTGCAGAGATTCTGGAGCCCAAGAAAATAAAGTCCGTCACTGTTTCCATTGTTTCCTCATCTAATTGCCATGAAGAGATGGGACTGGATGCCATGACCTTCTTTTTTTGAATGTTGAGTTTAAAGCCAGCTTTTTTACTCTCCTCTTTCACTTTCATCAAGAGGCTCTTTAGTTCTTCACTTTCTGCCATAGGGTGGTGTCATCTGCATACGCTAGGTTACTGATATTTCTTCTGGCAATCTTGATTCCAGCTTGTGCTTCATCCAGTCCAGCATTACTCATGATGTACTCTTTGGCTTTAGAGATCCAGATAAACTGATAGTGAATATAAAACTGCCTGATGGAGTGCTAAAGGCATTCCTCAACATGCAAACACAGAACCACCTGGCAAAGGCTCAATAAAATGATTGATTCCAGGCATTTAAAGAAATCACTGTCCAATCATTAGCAGATAACTAAGCTTTTGTATACAGATCTCGTGGCCATGCATGATAAAGAATATAACTTTATAGAATTTGTTCAGGAAACTAACTAAATAAATCCTATTATCAGCAGAAATGACAATAGAAGCAACAATAAGCTCTGAGGAGGGGTAAAATCTGGTTTTCAGATTGGCCACATTATAATTAAAATGCCCAGTTTTCAATAAAAAATTACAAGATACATAAAGAAACAGAAAAGTTTGGCCATGACACAGGGTGAAAAAGAAGCTGATAGAAACTCCCTGAGGATGTTCAGACACTGGACATACTAAATGAAGATACAAATAAGCAATTATACGTATGTTCAAAGAACTAACAGAAATCATACCTAAAGAAATCAAGTACGTGAGCATCTCACTGTACAGAGACTGTGAACCGATAAAAATACTTGAAGACCAACTAGAAATTCTAGAGATATAAATATAATGAATATAACAAAAAGTTCACTAGAGAGGTTCCTCTGCAGAATGAACTGGATGAAGAAAAAGTCAGCTAACTTAACATTAGGTCTATTGAGATTATCTCATCTGAGAATCACAAAGAATAAGGAATGACAAAAAATGAATGTAGCCTCAGAGATGAGTGGGGCATGATCAAAAATACACATAATAGGAGAGCCAGAAGGAATGAGAGAAAGAAAGAGGCAGAAAGAATATGGGAAGAAATAATGGCTGAAGAACTTCCAAAATTTGATGAAAGCGTTAATTTGTACATCCAAGAAGTTCAACAGGCTCAAAGTAGAATAAATTTAAAGAAATCCAAACATAAGCACATCAGACTCAGTGTATCAAAAGTCAAGAACAAAGACAGAATTCTAATAGTCGAAAGAGAAAAGTCATTCCACATATACAAAGACTCTTCAGTAAGATAAGCAGTTGATTTCTAATCAGAAACCATGGAAACCAGAAGGCAGTGGATCATACTGTCAAAATGCTAAAAAGGAAAAGACTGTCAACCAAGTGTTCTATATGCTGCAAAACCATTCTTCAAAAAACAGAGGAGAAATGATGACACTCCTACAAAAATAAAATCTGAAAGACTCCTTTGCCAGCAGACCTGCCCTATAAGAAATACTAAGAAGAATCCTTCAGGCTTAAATGGAAGCACAGTAGGCAGTAAGTCAAACTCAATGGAAAAACTAAAGATCGCTGGTAGAGGTAACTACATAGGTTAAAAAACATATATAATAATATAAATACATTTTTACATAATATATATTTATATACATATTATGTTATTTGGGTACCTGCCACAAGGTGCAAATAATACAATAATACATATTACTATATTGTAATAGGTTTATAATACTTTCACACATAAAAAAACACAAAAATAAAGCAAAACATTTTTAATCTTGCAGTAGTACAGTACAACAGCTGGCATACAGGGGCCGGCATTGAGTAAGCAATAAAATACGGTATGTCCTACTGTACTTACTGTACTCTATACAGTTCTGTAAAGCACACAAAAGCACCATCACTTCTAGACAATGCATGCACGTGACAATGTATCCCAGACATGTTAACTAACTTACATGCCTGGATATGCAAATGCATGTTTGCATCTTTGAAAGCTCATAATTTGAATGTTCCTATGTAGGGGACTTACTGTAGTAAAATGGCAGATGTAACTCCAATGTAACGCCAACTTAATCAGAAAGTGAAGTGAAAGTCACTCAGCTGTGTCCAACTCTTTGCGACCCCATGGACTATACAGTCCATGGAATTCTCCAGGCCAGAATACTAGAATGCCTTTCCCTTCTCCAGGGGATCTTCCGAACCAAGGGATCAAACCCAGTGTCTCCCACATTGCAGGCAGATTTTTTACCAGCTGAGCCACAAGGGAAGCCCTAATCAGAAAGTACTTTAATGTAAATAAATTAAATATTTCAATCAAAAGACAAAAGGCAGAAATAAATGGAAGACAGAATAGATAAGCAACAGAGAAAAATCAACAGTTGGTTCTTTGAAAAGATCAATAAAACTGACAACTTTTTAGCTAGACTATTCAGGAAAAAAAGAAAGAAGATTTAAATTCCTAAAATCAGAAATGAAAAGAGGAACATTACTACTGACATTACAAAAATAAAGAAGGAATATAGGGGATTACTGTCAATAATTATATGGCAACATATGGAATAATCTAGGTGAAATGGATAAGTTCCTAGAAAAACATAAATGATTGAAGTTGAAGAAGAAAACCTGAATAGATCTACAATGAGTTAAGAGACTGAATTAATAAAAGAAACGTCAAGGCCAATATAGCTTCACTGGTGAATTCTATCAGCCACTGAAAGAAATCTGATACCAATGCTTCACCAACTCTTCTAAAACTAAAGAGGTAGAAACATATCTATCTCAATTTATTCTATGAAACCAGTATTACACCAATACCAAAACCAGACAAAGGCATCACGAAAAGACTACAGATATTCCTTATGAATATAAATGTAAAAATCTTCAACAAAATATTAGCAAATCAAATCTAGTAAATCAAATCAAGTGGGCTGTATCCAGAAATGCAAGGATTGTTCAATGAACAAAAACCAATTTATATAATATGCCATACTGATAGAATAATGGATCAAAAACAATGAACAGAAGAGAATGTCCTCAGCTTGATAAGGGGAAAAAAACACACATAGCAAAGATTATACTTAATGGTGAAACTCTGAACAGATTCCTCCCAAGTTCAACGTTGACACGACTGAAGCGACTTAGCAGCAGCAGTAGCAGAGGTTCTAGTCAGGGCAACCAGATAAGGAAAATAAATTAAAAATCTCCAGATTAGAAAGAAATAAGGAAAATCATTTCTATTCCAGATGACATTATATTGCACATTAAAATCCAAAGAAATTTACCAAAAATCTGCTAGAATTAATAAGTCAGTTAAAATGAAGGAAATAATTTCATTTATAGTAGCATCAAAAATAATAATATACTTAAGATTAGAGAAAAGAAGTGTGAAATATATATACTGAAAAATATAAAATATTGATAGAAATTAAAGATGACCTAAATAAATGGAAAGCTATTGTGTCTTCGTGAATTAGAAGCCTTAATATTGTTAAGATGGTAATAGCTCTCAAAGTGACCTACAGATTCAATGCAATTCTGGCTATTTTTCAGAAATGAGAAAGCTGATTCTAAAATTACAGAAACCCAGAAAAACCAAAGCAATCGTGAACATACTAAAAAGCTATAACAATCAATATAGTGTGGGACTTGCATGAAGGATAGACATATGTATTGACAGAAAAGAACTGACAGTCCCTAATAAACTCTTATGTTTATGGCCAATTATTTTTACACTTCATTAATACTTTGTACTAGTAATTAGTAATTAATACTTTGGCCACCTGATGTGAATAGCTGACTCATCAGGAAAGACTCTGATGCTGGGAAAGATTGAAGGCAAAAGGAAAAGAGGGAAGCAGAGGATGAGAGAGTTACATCACTGATTCAATGGACATGAGTTTGAGCAAACTCTGGGGGATAGTGCAGGACAAGGAAGCCTGGTGTGCTGCAGTCCACGGGGTTGCAAAGAGTCGGACATGACTTAATGACAGTAACAATTTTTGACAAGGGTGCTAATGGGGAAAGATTATGTTTACAACAATGGTGCTGGAACACTAGAATATACACCTGCCAAGAAAAAAAGTTGAATCTTTATTTTATACTGTTTACAAAAATGAAATCATAGACCTAAAACTAAAAAAAAAAAAGAAACTTTTAGAAGATAAACGCTGAGAAAATCTTCATGCTTTGGCTTACCAATGCCTTTTTTTTTTGGATATTTCAGTAAAAGTACAAACAACAAAAGAAAAATCTCAGGTAAACTGGACTTCATTAAAATGAAAAGCTTCTGTGTTTCAAAGGACAACATCAAGAAAGTGAAAAAGTCCATGGAATACAAGAAAATATTTGATAAGGGGATTTTATCACAGTAGCTCAGTTGGTAAAGAATCCACTTGCAATGTAGGAGGCCCTGGTTCAATTCCTGGGTGGGGAAGATCCCCTGAAGAAGGGAATAGGCTACCCGCTCCAGTATTCTTGGGCTTCTCTTGTGGCTCAGCTGGTAAAGAACCCACTTGCAATGCGGGAGACCTGGGTTTGATCCCTGGGTTGGGAAGATCCCCTGGAGAAAGGAAAGGCTAACCACTCTAGTATTCTGGCCTGGAGAATTCCATGGACTATATAGTCCCTGGGGTCTCAAAGAGTTGGATGTGACTTTCACTTTCACTTTTTTTTTTAATCACAAAATATATAAAGAACACTTAAAACTCAACAGTTGTACTGAACATTTGTAAGAGATACAAGCAGCAAAACAAGCACATGAAAAGATGCTCAACATCACTGGGAATTAGGGAAATACAAATCAAAGCCAATAATGACATAGCACTTCATACCCATTAGAATGATACACACACACACACACACACACATTTACTTGTTTGCTTATTTATTAAGAATTAGCAACAACAAGTGTTGATGAAGATGTGGAGAAATCAGAATACTCAGTTATAGCTGTTGGGAATGTAAAATGGTGCAGTCACAAAAAAAATGCTTTGGCGGGTCCTCAAAATGTTAAATCTAGAGTTATCATATATCCTAGCAATTCCATTTTTTAATATATTCTCAAAAGAATTGAGAAAATATAGTCACACAAAACTTGTACATGCTTGTTCATAGATATTCATCATAGCTAAGAAATGGAAATAACCCAAACATCAATTGATGGCTGGATAGACAATGTGGTATATCCATACAACGGCATATTAAAGTAAAGTGAAGTCACTCAGTCGTGTCCAACTCTCACTGACCCCATGGACTGTAGCCTGCCAGGATCCTCTGTCCATGGGGTTTTCCAGGCAAGAATACTGGAGTGGGTTACCATTTCCTTCTCCACAATGGCATATTATTTGACCACAAAAGGGAACAGAGTACTGATTCATGCTATACCATGAATGAATCTTGAGAACACCGTGTTCATGCATGCAAAGCTGCTTCAGTTCAATTCAGTTCAGTTCAGTCGCTCAGTCGTGTCCGACTCTTTGCGACCCCATGAATCGCAGCATGCCAGGCCTCCCTGTCCATCACCAACTCCTGGAGTTCACTCAAACTCACGTCCATCGAGTCGTTGATGCCATCCAGCCATCTCATCCTCTGTTGTCCCCTTCTCCTCCTGCCCCCAATCCCTCCCAGCATCAGAGTCTTTTCCAATGAGTCAACTCTGCTTTAGTAGTGTCCAATTCTTTGTGACACTATGAACTGTAACTGGCCAGTCTCCTCTGTTCATGAGATTCTCCAGGCAAGAATACTGGAGAGAGTTGCCATGCCCTCCTTCTGAGGATCTTCCTGACCTAGGGATTGAACTCACATCTCTTACATCTCCAGCACTGGCAGGTGGGTTCCTTACCACTAGCACCACCTGAGAAGCCCCCTTTGAAAACATGCTAAGTGAAAGATGACAAAGATGGCACCACACACTGCACAACGGTATGGTTCACTTATACTGAAATGTCCAGAATAGGCAAATATGTAGAGACAGAAAGTAGATTAGTAATTGCCAGTGGCCAAGGGAAACAGAAGTTAGGGAATGACTTCTAAAGGATACTAGTTCCTTATAGGGTGATGAAAACATTCTAAAATTAGACAGTGGTGAGGGTTACAGAACTCTGTGGAAGTATGTCAAACCACAAACTGTACACTTTCAAAGGCTGTCTTTTATGGTATAAGAATTATATCTCAATAAAGTTGCTATTTTAAAGTGTATATAAGCTTTAAATAGGCCTTTTATGGAAGAGGAAATACCTACAGTATCTTCCACTTATGCACAGATATTTTCAAAAGCACACAAAATTATATTTTATAGGGGTACAAGTACATATGAAAAAGAATATACAGTGTATGAGAAAAATAAAAATTTAGTATAGTTGTTATTTCCAAAGTGGAAAGTGAGGGGATGCAATTGAGCAAAGAACTTCCTGGGTAACAGTTATGTTTTCTTCTTAAACTGGGTAATGGATCATTCTTCCTTACATCTTAAATCCATCTTCTATTCTTGTGAATCTACTCAATTTGTAATAAAATTAACTATAAACACATACAGGAAGTATGTAGGGTGACTGTATGGTGAGTTTATAAAATAAATTATAATGAGAACCACCACCATGCAAGAACCATATAAAAATGCTAATTTTTCACTCTGAAAGCATATTTTTGAGATACCTTTTCTTGGTTGGAACAATATACAAAACAATGGAGAAGCCAAAGACAAAATTAGGGAAAAAAAATATAAACATTCAGCCTTTAGTCCTAAACTCTTTTTCAGTGAAGAGAGGCAAGTACTTCAAGGACCATCTGCAGCTTTCAAGCCAACAGCCATAATGGGCACAAACACTCAGAATCCTTTGTTAAATAGAATGGATAATTACGCCTATACATAAGAGCTGCCATGCACACTTCCTGCCTCTGGAGTCAGGCTCATATGCTGCAGGCTAGAAAAATTTGGTCATAGCTTGTCACTGTTGCCCAGAAATTCTGATCTGGCTGTCACACCTGGATAGAGGCCAGATGAACAAGAGAAAAAGCCTGGTTCAGTGCCACACCCCTTCTGGAGGTTGAGGTTACCAAAAGCAAAGGACCACTGACACACTTCATATCAGAGATGGTGAAATTCAGTGTTTTGGGACCCATGTATTTCCCTTCACACAGTGTAGCTGATATTTTAATTTCAACATCAAGCACAAACTCATTCTTTATTACTTTTTTACCCCTCTAACACTGTTTTTTTTTTAAAGTAAAACAAACAGCAAGTATCATTTACTTGAGTTTTATGATATATACTTAATATATATAACAAAGGCACAGACTTCCCTGTGGTTCAGTGGTTAAAAATCTGGCTGCCAATGCAAGGGACGTGGGTTGCATCCCTGGTCAGGGGAGATTCCGCATGCCAAGGGGCAACAAAGCCTGTGCGCCACAACTAATGAAGCCTCCATACCCTAGAGTCTGTGTTCCGTGACAAGAGAAGCCAAAGCAACGAGAAGCCTCCACGCTGCAACTAGAGAACAGCCTCCTCTCGCTGCAACTAGAGAAAGCCCACGTGCAGCAACGAAGACCCAGTGCAGCCAAAAATAAGTAAATTAAATAAATTTATAAGAAAAAAGAAGCAATTTCTAAAAAACACAGAAACATTGGTTTTGCCAGTTTTGCCACTGAAACCCTGACGCAATCAGAGCTGCTCTTAAGTTCACATCTGTAGGGCTGAATGAAGCATTCCTCAGGGGGCCAAAAGTTCAAAGATGTTCCATTCTTCAAACCTCCTTTCTTTTTCAAAGCATTGCCTTAAAATACTGGAGTGTTTCCTAAGGATAACAGTCTTATCAGAGGCTGGGCCGCATTATCTAAGAAAAAATTTTTTTTCCATTTCACTTAGTTATTATGCTTATGACAAAAGAGATGTATCATCCAAAGCAGTAAGTGTTCTGTAATGAGTCTTCTTTTACTAAAACTGTCTAAGACCTGGAAAATAATTTATGTCTAAGCAGCTTTTCAGCACGGTAACAAGGAATAGGGAGAGGTTACCTCCATGTACAGTTATCCTGAGTAAAATATCCATAGAGAAAGCAAGCCACTCCCACGATGGCTGCCAGGAGAAGCATCTGAGTGTAATAGCCCAGCCAGGCAAAATAGATCCCGATCTTCTCTCCATAATATTTCCTGAAAGAAGACAGAAATTATTTTCAGAGGAGACATATGATCAGTCTGCAGCTTTATCCTCATATTAATTTCTGATTATAAATAAAGGGGGCTTTAAACTTAAACCACTGACTCAATGCACATTTAAAAACATCCATTTTCATAGCAGGCCCCCAGTTCTACTGTGAAATAAGACGTAGTATACATATTACAGAAGTACTGACCACTGGTTAACCTGCTGCAGCAAAGTAAACTAGAATAACACAAAGAGGGGAAACTGCTGAATATGGAGCAGACAGAGGATATTATCATCACTCTTCATAAAGACTGGCAGATCTGGTAAGTTTCCCCAAAGAGTATTCTTGACATTTATGAAAAGAATGAACATGAACCATTTGTTCAATTACCTGGTCTTGCTTTATTTTGAGAACTTTCTTGGAGCAAATGTAAAATCACAAATAATAAGAAAATGGCAATAATAATAATAACATCTATGAGTGGAATGTCTCTCTAACCAAACTATTTATAAAAGTCCTTTCGAGAATGGGAAAGGGCAGGATGGATATGACTGAGTAATTTACGGTCCTGTATTCTTTGTATGCAGCATTTCTATTTTTCCTAAGTTTTAAAAACTCTTCAATGTTTGTAAATTAATCTGGAGTAAGTGGAAGAGAACAGGTAGTCAAAATAAAAAAAGAGGCAGGGCATGAAACAGGGCCAGATTGTTCCTGAAAGGGAGACAGATACAGACAGGCAGAGAAGGGTTTAGGGATGAGGACAAAGCAATAAGACGGCTGTTTAGGCAACTCTGGCATACACCTTTCCTTGACTCACTTTTCCCTTCTGGCTCAGTACAGCTGTAGATTGGTACACCTGTAGATTGCCTTAGCTCTGAGGCCTCTAGGAGATTTCTGGCTCAGTCTGACACTGAGCTGAGCTCGGTGGGCTCAGCCCAGTGGGGACTGAGCTCTGAGAACAGCCTGGAGTCTAGAAGACTTCACAGAGGAACATCCCTGAGCTGGACAAGCCCTCACAGGGTAGTTCTGAGACCAGCTCCCTGATCAGAGGCCTAGGCGTGGGCTACATCCATGGGGAGAAGGAAGGGCTGAGACCGAGGAGGAATCACGAGCTGGGAGGAATGCAGCGTGTCCATTCTTATGTGACTGGGCTTTGTGATCTGGCGACAGCTCAGGGGATGGTGTCTGGGAGAGAAAATCCTGGCAGGGCGTTTGAGACATTTTGGACTCTTGGCTGTTAGGCTGTTTGTAATACATTTCGATCAAACATCTGCCCTGGAAATGCCACAGTTAAAATTGGAAAGAATGCTAAAAGTTGCCCACTCCAACTGCCTAGTAGTAAAAACACCCTGTAAGAGGGCTGGTCACTCTACTTGGATATTTACAGTGACAGGGGATTCCGTACTTCCCAAGGCACCTTTGTTACACTGCTTAGACAAGAAGCTGAGAAAGAATTTTTGAATCCTAAACAGAAAGCCTGTCTCATGGTTCTTGTTGAAAGGCTGGGGAAAATGAGGATCCCTTCAAATGTAATATCCTCTGATCATTATCTTTCTCTGTCCTAAACATCCCAATTCTTAATACCAATTTTTAAAAATTCAGCTTTGGTTTTAAAAAAACCAAAGCTATAACTATACAGTCAATAAAGAGTCAGTTCTAGAATACTAAGTATAAAAAGATGCAGCCCTCAAGAACCGCTCCCATTTCCTGGCGAGAAGTAACCACTTTCACTTCTTATAGCTGACTCTAGGAATATTTACCTCCACTTCTGTAAATAATATACTTGTACTGTAGTTCATTGACTTCTCAGTTTTACATATCACCTCCTGATGCTTTACTTTGGAAGACTAGAATTAAGCTCTCTCAATCCTCGTCTCATCTACACACCCATAACTCCTTTCCTGCATCCTCTTGACATAGTTACAATATAATTTTGGTTAGAGTAATAGCCTTGCTTTGCATTATTAAGATGCCATAAAGACTGTTCACAGCTGCATCAAATCATCAGCTGTGCTTACTTTTTCATTTCTGCACAATATTTTGTTTTTTTTTCTGGAGTTAATAATTGTCTTGGTGGTTCACTGTTTAGTTTTCTGTGTCAGTTCAGTTCAGTCGCTCAGTCATGTCGGACTCTTTGCGATCCCATGAATTGCAGCACGCCAGGCCTCCCTGTCCATCATCAACTCCCAGAGTTCACTCAGACTCACGTGCATCGAGTCAGTGATGCCATCCAGTCATCTCATCCTTGGTCGTCCCCTTTTCCTCCTGCCCCCAATCCCTCCCAGCATCAGAGTCTTTTCCAACAAGTCAACTCTTCGCATGAGGTGGCCAAAGTATTGGAGTTTCAGCTTTAGCATCATTCCTTCCAAAGAAATCCCAGGGCTGATCTCCTTCAGAATGGACTGGTTGGATCTCCTTGCAGTCCAAGGGACTCTCAAGAGTCTTCTCCAACACCACAGTTCAAAAGCATCAATTCTTCGGCACTCAGCCTTCTTTACAGTCCAACTCTCACATCCATACATGACCACAGGAAAAACCATAGCCTTGACTAGACGGACCTTAGTCAGCAAAGTAATGTCTCTTCTTTTGAATATGCTGTCTAGGTTGGTCATAACTTTTCTTCCAAGGGGTAAGCGTCTTTTAATTTCATGGCTGCAGTCACCATCTGCAGTGATTTTGGAGCCCCCAAAAATAAAGTCTGACACTGTTTCCACTGTTTTCTGTGTACTTAGCAATAATTCAACCCCAGATTTCCCTTTCAGGTGTAGCTTTCTCACTGCTTTCTAACACATGAGTCAGTATCAGTTTCATCTCCTTGAATCAATCTCCTCAGTCTCCTGCCGCCTGGATTAATGACTTGCTAGGAGTCCTGCCACAGAGCTGTCCCTGGGCTCTCTGTGCCCCTCTTTTAGGCTGAGAACCCCCATTTATTGAACCCATGTATTTCTCTTTCTGAGTGGAGTACCTCTGTACTTCCTCCATTACTTTGCACATTTAAATTATGAAAATTTCCTCACACCGAATGAAGAATTTGGCCATATATGGGACCGTGAGTTAAAAAAAAAATCACCTTCCTTGGCAATATGAAACTGTTGCTCTCTTTTCTTATACCTTGAAGTGTTGAAAAATTCAAAGCTATTCTGAGTCTTGCTCCTTCGTATGAAGCCTGGTTTTCTTCCTGGAAGCCTGCAGGACCTTCTGTCTGCTCCAGTGTGTGAGAGGCCACATCTCTGTGACTTGCTGGCTCCCTGTCCATCTCCAAGCTGGGCACTCTGCATGCTCTGTCCACACAGAGCCTCAGGGCGCTCAGCTCTTCAATAGTTCAGATACCTGTCTTGAAATAGTTCTCTCGTTTCCTCCTTACATTTTCTCTGGCCTTATTTTTAGCATTCCTATTATTTGCTCATTGTGCATCCTGGACTGATTTTTAAATTTTTATCTTTTCCCCTGTGTCTTCATATTTTGACTCCATGTTTGGTACAACTTCTTCAACACCATTTTTTAATACTGCTGTTCCCTACCCCCCACCATTCTGCTCATTTTTAATTCCTAAGAGCTACATGTTACTCTCAGAATGATCCTTTCTTTACTTTTCTTTAGACTAGAACCCTGTTTTTGTATTGTGGATATCATGTATTCTCTTAGCACTCTGAGCGAGTGTTATAGGAAACTTGCTTTTTTTTTTTTTTTTTTTCTGTGCAAGGTCTGTTTCCTCCAGGTGTTTTTTTCCAGTTTGCTTGACTTGCTTTTTGGGAAAGAGTTCATTTTCCCTCTGCTAATCCCTGGGAACCAGAGAGGAAGGTTTAACACCCTGAGTGCTCAAGGGGTTACTAATGGGAAGTGTCAACCACACATTGACACTTGCCGTTGGCACTTGCCATCTACCTCTACTAGGATTAAATCATGCGCTGGTGATGTTCAGCATCCCCTGAAAGGTGCTCAGGGTAAAGAGCAGAAATGAGGCACTCTGTGCTCTGAGGAAAACTGGCAGAACAGGTCTTCAGATAGTTAAATCTTTTCAGAAGCTGATTTTATGAGCTCAATTCTTATATCTCCTCATATCTAGAAAAGCACAAAAATTCTTCATGGTGAAGATGGTTCCTCATGACTAACAGAAACCTTCTGCAAAAAAATATGTGCCTGATTGCATGTATTCCCCCTTCATCAAAATCACATATATACTGACCTCTCACCCTGCCTCTCTGGAGCAGTTTCTTAGAGCTGAGATGCTGTCTCTGGGCTCATTTTGCCCCAAATAAAACTTAACTCACAACACTCATGTTGCACATTTCCTTTTAAAGTTGACAGAAGCATCAAAGATGACAGGTGGACCAGGGGCAGGGAATAGTTAAATGTATTTTCCTTAGCAAAAGATACTTAAAATCCTGGGGAAATTGTTTTCTTCATAGAACCCCTGCCCCCTAAGAAAAACTCATAAAGAATGATTAAAGAGCCATCAAACCAATCACTCTGCCAACAGATGCTATAGGTTCAGTACAAAATGAAAACAATGGAAGAGAACTCTCATGTAAGTATCAGCTTCAAATACTTACATGTATATAAACATCCTTTTTCAAAATTTTATTCTACAGGGTATCTGAGTTGATGAGAGAAACTGTCTCTTTATGATTCTAATCCAACTAGTAAATAAAGGAAGAAATCATACTCTAGTACTTTGGCCACCTGATGTGAAGAGCTGACTCACTGGAAAAGACCCTGATGCTGGGAAAGATTGAGGGCAGGAGGAGAAGGGGGCGACAGGATGAGATGGCTGGAATCACGGACTCAATGGACATGAATCTGAGCAAACTCTGAGTGACAGTGCATAGGGTAGCCTGGCATGCTAAGGTCCATGGGGTTGGCAAGAGTTGGACACAACTTAATGACTGAACAACAACAAATGGCCAAATAAAATAAAATCCCCGAGGAATGAGAATCTAGACAACATTCATTAATGGCTGCTATCATCACAGAAAAGATAGACAACTGGACATTATATACCTACTGGCAGAAATATGAAACTCACACAAGTGTTCTTGTGCAAAGTTTAATCTCAATCAGATCAAGCCTTTAGATGAGGATCAAATGACTTCGCTAAAGTAAATACACAGGACAGAGAAACAAGTAACACCTCAGGGGAGAATGAAATCAGCCAGATAGAAAACAGAGAAATAATTACGAGGAAAACAAGAAAGAAATTGGAAAATTATAGGTTAGAAGCTATTTGAGAGATGTTACTTGCAACATCTGGACCTTGTTTGGATACTGATTACAATCAAAAAACTGTTAAAAAATGTATTTTTGAGACAGGAAAACATGAATACTGATTATTTTACGACTTTAAACAAAAGGAGTATTCTGGTTATATTTAAAAGAGATCTCGTCATTCTATTAATGAAATGTTATGCTATTTGGAGTTTTCTTCAAAATGACCTAGTAGGAAGTAGAGAAAAAGATGAAACAACAGTGACTATGAGTTTATAATGTTTGCAGATGGGTGACAGAGGCAAACTTGCCGTATTATTTATTTTCTCTACTATTGTATATGTTTAAGATTTCCTTTGTGCTCCATCATGTCAGACTTGTTATGGCCTCATGGACTGCAGCTTGCCAGGCAAGAAATTTTCCAGGCAAGAATACTGCAGCAGGTTGCCACTTCCTACTCCTGGGGATCTTCCTGACCCAGGGTTCAAACCCATATCTCTTTCGTCTCCTGCAGTGGTAGGCGTATTCTTTACCACTAGCACCACCTGGGAGGCCCAAAATTTCCCTTAATAAAACGTAAAACAAAATGAAAATTCTTCAGTGTTTTAAAATTCTCACTTTTAAGGTTAAGCGGTTTTTCCCAAGTTCAGGTGGACAGGCAACGAGACATCATAGGAAGAACAGGCAGATGCTTCTGGGCCCACCTTGACCCTCCTTTTCTCCTCATCCCACATACCCAATCCATACCATGTCCTGTCAACCTGACTCCCCGAACACATTTTATTATATTTGCCTCCAGGACTTCTCATCTGGTTTGTGCTAATAGCCTCTTACCAGCTTTCCCTGCTTCCTGCCTCCCTGATCACTTAGTTTCCACAGTATCTTTGCAAAATGTGAGTGAGATAAAATTACTCGAATGGTTAAAATATTGCAGCAGTTTTTCACTGCACTTGTCTACACTCCTTTCCATGTTCCCGATACCCTTCTAACCTTGTGTGTCATCTTTCCCTTTCCCCTTAGCACTGGTTTTCACTATTTCCTCAAGCTTAACAAGTGCTTTTGTGCCTTGAGGCCACTGTACCAGTGGCCTCTCTTCCTGATACGACTTTTTCCCAGATCCTTAAAATACTGGGCTTCTTTTTTCCCCCCAACTAGACAAATCTCAGCTCACATGCTCACTTACTCAAAGATAACTTTGACTCATTTTCGTCCCCACTTCCCAGTTCTTCTCCATCTCATCACTGTATCATTTTCTTCATTTCACTCAGAAATGTTGTTTACTTATTTATGTGCTTAGTTGTTCTTGATCTATTTTTCTCCAACAGCCTTGCCCAAACAATGTAAGTTTCTGGAGAGCAGCCGACACTGGCACTTTGAGAAGACACATGCTGGACCTTATGTTCACATGCTATTGGGAATGGTACCCAAAAGAAGATACAGGAAAACAGTGAAAACTGGTATCTCCTATCATGGCTCAGGTCGTAAAGAATCCACCTGCAATGCAGGAGACCCAGGTTCCATCTCTGGATCAGGAAGATCCCCTGGAGAAGGAAATGGTTACCCACTCCAGAATTCTTGCCTGGGAAATCCCATGGACAGAGGAGCCTGGCAGCCTACAGTCCATGGGGTCACAAGTCAGACACAATTTAGAAACTAAACCACCACCATCATACAGTTTAAGCTAAATCTAACATTTACTCCTGCTTAATGAAGAATTCGGTGGGTCTTCGGTCCCAGTTCCTGGGAGGTAACCTCATAGGCCTTGGAATTCCCAAGATAAGATTGACTTTGTTATTCACAGTAGACCCTAAATAGTTTGTGCTAATGAGATGATTCAGGATGTGGACTGGCCAGGCCAGAAAGACCAATCTCATGACTGGAACCACGTGATACTGCAGGACCACTGGGAGAAAAAGGGGTTGGAGATCAAGCCACATGGGCAGTGACTCAATCAATCATGCCTAGTAATGAGCCCCCAATAAAAATTCTGGGCAACAAAGCTCAGAGCTGCAGTGAGCTTCCCTGGTTGGCAATACTCTTAGAGGACTGTCACACTTAGAAACCACAAGGGCAACCCTGAGCCCTTCCCACTGGAGTGCTCACTACAACAACTCACCTAATAAGATCCAAGGGCTGCTTTTTGTATATGCTTCGAGGATGAGCCCATTCCCTGTACAGAAGGTACCGCTCATTGGGGCAGGTGAGGTCCTCCGATGGGCTGCTGAAGTTGCACTGGGAAGCAGCAACAAAGAAACGAGCATCACAATTGCTATGTGTTTGCGTTTGCATGTTCTGTTGGCTAAATGTGGCCCTAACATGTCACAGTCATTTGTAAATAAGGGGTCTCATTTGCTGGAAGGGGTGGAAAAACCATGTAGTTCTTAGGAATTCTCAACTGGGAGTAATACTAATGCCTAGAGGGCCATTTGTGAATGTGGGTGGAAAGGAATGCTTGGATGTTACAATCCCAGGGACCACTGCAGGTACTTGGTGAGAACCCCGAGGATACTTAATGTACTATAAGTGGACCAGCTCTAAATAATGAAAACCTGGGCTGCTCAAGGGCCCAAACTCTCATGGCGGAGGAACGCCTGACAGCTCAGTCCCCTCCTTAGATACCCAGAGCAACCAGCTGGTTAGTGACGGGGTCAGTTCTAAAACCCAGGCTTTTTTGTCCCTCAATTCAACAGTTATTCTGTGAAAATACAGAATGTAAACAAAAAAAAGCCTGATGTGATGTTATACATTTAGCTTATTCAAGAAACCAAACTTCCTGCCTCTGCTTAAATGAATCTCTCTTCTTCCCACCTGACTCACCTTCCTTCCCTCCTACTAGAACCAGAATCACCTGGCTCCACCACTTGCTAGCTAGATGACCTTCTGGAAGTCAGTTAGCCTCTCCATTCATCAATTTCCTTATCAATAAAATGGGGATAATAATACTACCCACCTCAAAGAGTTGTTAAGATGATCAATTCATCCACAGCAATGTTCAAACTCCCTGGCATATAATAACTACTGACAGATGTTATTATCAACCAGAAAATTATTAATATTAAAGCTTTAACATGAGTCCTGACCTCTACTTGCCTGCCTTCTAAATACCTCATGAGATCATCCCTTAGCCTGGACGTGGGACCAGGGCAATTACAGGAAGATTTAGTGGAAAAGAACTGGGCGTGGGCAGATGTCCACTGAGTACTACAGAGCCTTGACATCCTATACTGATAATCACGACAGCTATTTGCAAGTGTACCCAAGTTCACATCATGCTCACTGCTAGTCTTGTCAGTGCACAAATATAAAACACATGGACTGTCAGGCTGGACTGCTCTGTTGGGTCTTTCAGCCAGGAAACTCAGCATCTGCTTCCCCATCCAGCTCCCAGTTCTCTGTGAATGTGTATCAAGGAGCATGCATATTGTCCTATTATCTTAAACACAACATTTCAATATTGTCTTCATCCACAAATACATGTACTTCACAGTAGCAATTATCAATCAGTCTTTGCTTTGTTTGGCCTTTCAGTTCAGTTCAGTCGCTCAGACATGTTTGACTCTTTGTGACCCCATGGACTGCAGCATGCCAGGCCTCCCTGTCCATCACCAACTTCCAGAGTTCACTCAAACTCACGACCATTGAGTCAGTGATGCCATCCAACCATCTCACCCTCGGTCGCCCCCTTCTCCTCCTGCCTTCAATCTTTCCCAGCATCAGGGTCTTTACAAATGAGTCAGTTCTTCACATCAGATGGCCAAAGTATTGAAGTTTCAGCTTCAGCATCAGTCCTTCCAATGGATGTTCAGGACTGATTCCTTTAGGATGGACTGGCTGGATCTCCTTGCTGTCCAAGGGACTCTCAAGAGTTTTCTCAAACACCACAGTTCAAAAGCATCAATTCTTCGGCACTCAGCTTTCTTTACAGTTCAATTCTCACATCCATACACGACTACTGGAAAAACCATAGCTTTGACTAGATGGACCTTTGTTGGCAAAGTAATGTCTCTGCTTTTCACTATGCTCTCTTGGTTGGTCATAACTTTTCTTCTAAGGAGTAAGTGTCTTTTAATTTCATGGCTGCAGTCACCATCTGCAGTGATTTTGGAGCCCAAAAAAATAAAGTCTGCCACTGTTTCCACTGTTTCCCCATCTATGTCCCATGAAGTGATGGGACCAGATGCCATGATCTTAGTTTTCTGAATGCTGAGCTTTAAGCTAACTTTTTCACTCTGCTCTTTCACTTTCATCAAGAGGTTCTTTAGTTCTTCTTCACTTTCTGCCATAAGGGTGGTGTCATCTGCATATGTGAGGTCATTGATATTTCTCCTGGCAATCTTGATTCTAGCCTGTGCTTCATCCAGTCCAGCATTACTCATGATGTACTTTTTGACCTTAGAGATCCAGATAAACTGATAGTGAATATAACAAAGTAACAGAGCAATCTAAAACAGGATTTTATTTATTTTAATGACAGAGTTTTAAAACCTTAGGTAAAACATCCTTGCATTTATAGAATCATTAAGCTTCTACAGCACATTTTAAAATTTTCATTTCATGAGTGATCTTATCAGCTAGAGGAGTGCTCTTGAATTTGAGGAGTTGCTGTCATCTCAGTATGCCGTCCTTAAGAAATGTCAACACTCTGCTGTATTGCCATCCTGACAAGAACCCTGACAGATGCCTTTTTAGAAGCCCTGTGATATTCCAGGACACAGTTTGAAAATGGTTATTTCAGAGGAGAAAATGCCTGCCTGAATTACAGAAAATGATAAATGAAATGATCTAACATATTTTTCTTACAAAGAACCAATACTTTTCTGGTTGATATCTGTCATAATTATGAAAATAGCTGACATATATATAGTACTTATTATATGCCAAGAACTGTTCTAACATCCACGTGGATGAACTGATCCTCATAACAACTCTATGAGATAGGTACTATTATTATCCCCATTTTACTGATGAGGAAATTGATGAATAGAGAGGTTAAGTGACTTTCACAAGATCCTCCAGCTAGAAAGGTGTCTGAGTTTGAGTCCACACATTAACTCTGGGAAATGCTGTCTATTCATTCGTTCACTCATTTTAACTAAGGGGTTTTCCCTGTGCCTGGGATTCAGCAGTAAAAATACAACATGATTCCTGCCCTAAATGAATTTACAGTCTTGCAATATGTCCTCTTCTTTTTTACCAAGGAAGAAACAAGTTCAAGAAGATTAGCCTTTCCCTAACATTAGAATACATTTTAGATATTTTATTTCATTTTTGCCATTTGACTTACATCATGGAGAGGGAAAGCTGCCTTGTAGATTCCAGAGCTTACGAGTTTGTTAATTCCAAACTTTTTAACATTGTCCCTTACTTGGTACATTATCCGAGAAAGAATGAAGTAAACCTGAAAAAGATTCCAAAATAGAGTGTGTAGTTTATACAGTGTAACTAGCCAATCACTGCTTACTATCCTAACAGGAATCTGTAGGTGTATTACTTTTCTTTCTTTTTTTTGGCAGCTTTTAAAACCCAAACCAAACCAACCAAATTAGAGCACTAATTATTGAACAGTAGGTTCTAAATCACCCCCAAGACAGCAGCTAAATTAGGTTTAGACTTACAATGCGGCTTCTGGTGGCTGGATTGAAGAATGTGTCTCTATCTTGAATGTAAAAGTCATTCATGCGGTTCTTCTCAAACGGGGCCGTGAAAAACTCTTGCTCTGGCTTGATGATACTTTCATCCACTTGCAGGAGTTTGGTAAACCAGTTGAAATTATCAAAGGCTGAGGACCGGGTTTTCAGATCATTGGGTTTCAGAGGCAATTTGATGTGCATTATCTCTGCATAGGTACACAGCACCCCCATGGGGCATGTACTTTTACAAATACGAGCTTGTCATCCACAAGCTATATTGGAAGAATAAGCATACAAACCAGGAAAGCAAATCAACTGTTGGTATTTTCAAAAATTTAAAACAGATTATTCTTATGTTTTAGTTCTTTCATAAAATCACCAATATTTTAGATGAAGAAAAGCAAATGTGTTAATTATTAGTCCAAATTAGTAACTACTCATAAAAACACTATATTGTAGTGTTATTGTAATGACAAGTTTTAAAATTTCTTAAACCAAGAAGAAGGCTGTTTAATTTATTATATATCTGTTTAATGTCATTATGTGATCATTAAAAAGGATTTAAAAAAACTATATTTATTAATATAGAAACGCATTCACTATATGATAAAGAGAGAAAAGCAAACTTTAAAACTGTGAAATGATAATTTCCTTTTAAGGGACAAATGTATATATTTGAGCAAAAGAAAATATTTAGAAGGACAAAATTATTTATGGATAAAGTATAGATGATTTTCAATTCCACTATTCTTACATTTTCTAATTTTGGGGGGTACTATCATTTACATTATATAAAAATCTTCAAAAAGGTTCTTGAATAAATACATTCATATATAGCTTTATTATTAGATTCTCTGGCTATTAAGAAAGATCCACAGTTTTTATCAGTAACAAACATATATTCTATAATGCAGATTCTGACTGACTCCTGTCCCAGCCTGCAGCTGAGGTGTGGCTGGGGTTACATGTTTCAAATGCCTTTCCAGCACTCCGAGTGACAGGCTAGTTCCCAGGAGCGACAGTCAGCTGACATCTGGAAAGGGTCTGGCACTTACGGATCTGGTTGCTTCTAGTTGCAGACCATCACAGATGAGGTTAGATTCATATGCTTGTCTTTTTCTCTGCCAAAAGAAATTGGAAATGTGTTAGGCCTTCAGTTTTACCAAAGGCGGGGGGCGGGGGGGGAAACCTATGCGTTTTTTTAATTAAAAAAAAAATCAAACCAATTTGAATGAAGAGACACATTTGTCAAAACAGCACAGAAGCAACGGAGACGTGTGGGTTGAGATTCCTCAGAGGCAATGCTGTGGAAAATAACTGGATTTTCTTGGGGCTCTGGAGGACCCTTGGTTGTCCTGTAGGTTTCTGGCCACTTGAGGTACATAAAAGTCTCCAGCTTTGGCACAATTTCAAAGACTTTTTTTGGCTTATGAGAGAGTGTGTACATAAATGGAGTTTTTGGAGTTCCGCTCACCCATGGAATATACCAGAGTTACAGTCTAGATCTGACATTCTAGATTATTATAATTTTGTTTCTACATCAGACATTGAAATAGTTTGGTTTGGGATGTATATATTTCATCTTTGCATGCCTTGACCAATTTTAATGAAATAACACACAATTTTGGCAAAATGTAAGAATTTTTCTCTTTGTAAGATTGAAATGTGAGTGAAGCTATAAAACACACACCTAAATCTACAAAATGAACCGATAATATACCTGGCCATGTTACAGAGCCATTTATATGAACCACATGGTGAAACATATCTCAACTAAGATGTTAAAAACAGAGGAAGTAAAGGAAGAATATATTTCTGAAAAACAAAAACAAAACCACATAAAATACAAACTAGAATTTCCATCTTTAGTAATCACAGGAGGTGAATTGGACCAATTCTCCCACTGAAGACAACTAAAAATGCTGCGATAAAATCAGTTTTTAGCTTCAGCAGCTAACAGGATAGAGAAGAATTGCTTGGGCCAATCCTCTGTATCTAGTGGGTTGGGCAGCCAGGCCACCGTGCTTTACACGGGTCATGCTTTGCCCACTGTGGGCGGGCAGAGAGGGAGCTCAGCTGCTGTGCCACACAGTGCCTGGGACATAGAAAGCACCTGATAAATGTAAAGTGGACGCTGCATGAAAAAAGGTCCCAGGTGAACAGACACACCTGGCATTTGACTTACTGTGAGTGCCAGCGGAATCCCTAATGTATTTTGTGGAAGTATGAGAAACAGAATATTGCTTTATTTTCATATATTTAATAAAGTTTATAGTTTTAATACTTACTGTGCCAGACACTGTTCTAAGAGCTTTACAACTATAACACGTTTGTTACAACCTGAGCACAAAAGTCACTCAGAGAAAAACAGCAAGTGCTATAAACAAATAAGCCAAACTTACGCCAAACTTACCTAGGAAAGTCCAGTGAGCTGAGAGCTAGGGGGTGATATGGGGGTGTGGAGGTACAGCTTTCCCATTGTTCCCAGCAGGCGGCTGCCCCCTCTGCCCGCCTCCCACCCCCTATCTTTGCAATGCACTTTGCTAGGAGTTTCAGTCTTCTCTACCCCTCATTCAGCATCTGCCCACCTCAATTGGGAAGGTGGTTCAGACCCACTCTGCTTGGTACCCAAGCAGTATTTCTTTACCTTAGACTCAAACCCTCATACTTCAATTCCTGCATGGCAGCCCAAGCATTGCTCCAGATGGAGTCTTTCTTTACTGTTGTGTAAAAGCATTTCTGATCTTTCCAGCCACACCTGACAAGAGTACTCAGCAGGAGTACATGGCCAATACATGTTTGTTGAAAGAATATACTCAAGAAACATTAATTTGTTCTACAAATATTTCCTGACAGCATGTTTCAAAGTGACGAAGATTCAAAGAGGAATTTGAAAGGGTCTGCTGCAGAGGATCTACACACTCAGCATCCAGGGATCTAGGACTCTGTCCAATACAAAAGGACTGGGACACTCACTCACGGGTCTAAAGCACTGTAACGGACACCCGCCATTCTATATGGCCATTCAGCACTTCCACTCCCAGCAGAGCCCACATCCCCTACAGCAAATAAAAACAGACACACCTATTCCTTGTCTCCCAGGAGTTCAGCTACTGGCAGGTGAGTAGCTATTAAGCAGACCACTTAAGACTCTAATCAGAAGATGCAAAGAAGTCAGGCCAAGCAGAACTCCTCCTGGGGTGGCTGGGAGAGTGGGAGCCAGTGACAGCAGTGGCAGAGGTCTCAGCAGGAGCTTTTGGGGAGCACTGCGGGTCAGAAGGGGCCAGAAGCATTCTGGACCCTGGGGAGCAACCTTGCTTTGTCCTAGACAGGCTGTGAAATGGAATTTGGAGCACTGCCTCTGGCTGCCTCGTCTTCAGGTTTTGTTTGTCCGAGTCTTCCAATGAATCTGTGAGCCCCCTAATATTTTTTACTAATAGACTGACTGTTTCTCTGTCTGCTTAAATTAGAGCTAATTTCTGTTACTTGCCAGCAAGAATCCTCATAGAGTAATAACGATGAACTAGGGAAAACCTGTTAGCTTAAAAACAAAATCACTGTGCAGTATAGGGAGGGGTGTTCTGTGCAGACCGGACACTCTAAACCTTTCTGGGGAGATGCCTCAACCTGAGGTTGTACAAATGGCCACCCAACTTGTCCCACTAGAAGTCATAAGTAGAATTCAACTGTCTTCTGTCTCCTCAAGGAGTCAGGCAGCGATAATTTCAGTTAGGATGTAAAACTTCAGACTCAAGGCTTTTAGCTCACATGAACAAACGTCCTTCTAGTTAGACGACTAGGTTGTTGTTGTTCAGTAGCTCAGCCGTGTCCAACTCTTTGCAACCCCATGGACTGCAGCACTCCAGGCTTCTCTGTTTTTCACAATCTCCCAGAGTCCGCTCTGACTCATGTCCATTGAGTCCATGATGCCATCCAACTACCTCTTCCTCTGTCGTCCCTTCTCCTCCTGCCCTCAATCTTTCCCAGCTTTTCCAGAGAGTCAGCTCTTCCCATCAGGTGGCTAAAAAGTATTGGAGCTTCAGCATCAATCCTTCCAAAGAATATTTGGGACTGATTTCCTTTAGGGTTGACTGGTTTGATCTCCTTGTAGTCCAAGGGGTTCTCAAGAGTCTTCTCCAGCAACACAGCTTCTAGAAGGTGAGGAGAATCAGTTAAAAGGGCAGCTTCTCCCGTGGCTTAATGGGTGTGTGAACAATGAAATGATGGGAATAAGAAACCACATACCTGTGTTAACTGGTCTCATAAAATTCCATGGTTCCCATCAAAAGCATACTGCGATGCACAACTGTCTCCTCCTGGCCCCCTCCTCCACTGGGGAGTGGCTCCAAACTTTGAAGGTGCTCCTTGCATTCGACACTTCACTCCCGGACTCTTCAAGTGCTGTAGTCTCCTTCCTCAGACAGATGCAGCCACTCACAAAAGGTCCTGTGCATGCTGCCTCTCTTAGGAGGACACCATCTCTCTCCTGGGTATCAGGAGATCATGTCTATTTCCTGTTTTTCCTGAGTTTGCTTTGGCAATACCTTCTCTTCTTTTCAGTCCTTTATCTTCATTGCTCTTATTCAGCAAACAAATACCTTAAATGTTTCCTTTCTTAAAGAATATGAAATCCTGCCTCAGGCCTGGCTGCTCTTTGGTTATCATTCCTGTCCCTAGGGATGTCTGTCTTTTAATCTTGATATCCTTAGCACTTAGAATGGGCCTAATGTGGAAGAAACAAGCAATAGATGTCTGATGAAAGAAGGAATGAGTGGATGGTGGTGGACGGCTACCGGTTTTGTGGGAATTGACTGAGGAAGGTAATGTAGCAACGAGGCGCCTCTTTCCTGAGCTCCCTTTCCCCCACAGTGCTCCAAGAACTTTTACTTATGGGCAGAACCAGACATGATGGAGAAAGAGAGATATAGTTTAATTCTGGAATGTGCTAGCACCAAATAGCTCCAGGGTACCCAGAGCAGGAAGACATCTCTTGATCTCCTGGGAGTCTGAATTACCAGATTTCAGAGAACCTGCAAAGAACTAGCCCCAGGAGAGGGCAGTTGCATCATCACGCGTACCAAACACAAACCACTTCTGCTTTGGCTGTATCCGCTGGGTCAGCCATGACTGTGACAAGCGGCATGGTACAAACTAGACATGGTTAGATTCCGAGTCAAAATTTAAATCCTGGTCCTGCCATTTGCTAGCTCTGTGACGCTGGGCAAATAAACTCTGGAACAACTTTCATCTCAAAGGTGGTGTAAGAAATAGCTTCATGAGTATAAAGTCCTCCGCATAAGGCCTGACACATGATAAGCCCATAATAAGACATGTTACCACTGTTATCTCCTTTCTCTGTCTTCAAATATGCTCAGTCTCCTTTAGTCCTTAAAAAAAAATAAAAAAGTCCTCTCTACCTTGTAAGCCTCAGAGGCTCACCTCTTTTATTTAGTGTCAAACATCATAACAAAAATAAGCAACCCTAATCATTTAGCTTCCACAATGTTCACCCAGTCACATCTTAATCCCTCCAATGGGATACCAATGACATTATTTTACCAGAACTCCAGGAACTGGATCTTAAATCTGAGTCATTTAGCTCACCCTCCTCTTGACTCTTTATACACTATATTGTCCTGGTCCTCAGGACCTTCTCAGGACCTTCTTTGATATATAATGGATGTATATATCCTTCTGGACTTCCTTCGTGGCTCAGTCGGTAAAACCATCTGCCTATTATGCGGGAGACGCAGGTTCAATCCCTGGGTCAGAAGATCCCCCTGGAGAAGGAGATGGCAACCCACTCCAGTACTTTTGCCTGGAAAATCTCATGAATGGATGGAGGAGCCTGGTAGGCTACAGTCCATGGGTTTGCAAAAAGTCAAACACGACTTAGTGACTTCACTTTCATATATCCTTTTCCTTCTCTGAAGAAAGAATTAATATTGTTAAAATGGTCATACTACTTAAAGTAACCTTCAGATCGAATGCACTCTCTATCAAAATACCCATGACATTTTTCACAGAACAAATAATTCTGAAATTTATATGGAAGCATAAATGACTCAGAGTCGCCAAAGCAATCCTGGGAGAAAAGAACAAGACTGGAGGTATAACCCTCAAACTACAAAACTACAGTAATCAAAAAAAAAAAAAAAAAAAAAACTACAGTTGGCATCTTGGTTGTCCACTGAAAGAAAGTGTTTCATTCTTGAAAGAATGTACACAAAAGTAAATACGAGAGAATACTGAAGTAGGTCGTACAATTTTTAGAAACTTTTTGATACATGGCACAGGTATAGCTAGAATAAAAATTTTAGAGTCCTTGGACTGATGTGCCTACATTAAGTATTCCTGGGTGATTAGTTCACTGGTGCTGAATAGTTTTGCTATTTTAGGATTGTGAGCATCATTTCAGATTTTCCCAAGTGTCCTTTAAAATCACAAACTAAAAGGAGCTGAGAATAACATCTACCCTGGAAGCAGAATCATGTGCATGCAATGTGTAGGGGCAGAGAGCATGGATGATATGCAACCATATTGGGTATCTTAGGTCTCTAATGTCATGCTGAGAGAGATGTTTATGGTCAATTAATCTATGATAAAGGAGGCAGAAATATATAATGGAAAAGAGTGTCTTCAATAAGTGGTGCTGGAGAAGCTGGACAGCTACATGCAGAACAATGAAACTAGAACATTCCTTCATACCATATACAAAAATAAAAACTTAAAATAGTTTAAACACTAATTTAAAGACCTAAATATAAGATATAACATCATAAAACTCCTAGAAGAAAATACAAGCAAAACATTCTCAGACATAAATTATAGCAATATTTTCTTAGCTAAGTCTCCCAAGGAAATAGAAACAAAACAAAAATAAACAAATAGGACCTAATCAAACTTAAAACATTTCTGAACAGCAAAGGACACCATCAATGAAAGGAAAAGACAACGAAAAGAAAATGGGAAGAGAGGTTTGCAAGTGATGAGGCCAAAAAGGGGCTAATAACTAAAATATGTAAACAAATGATAACCCTGTATGCGAGACAGCAAAAGAGACACAGGTATAGAACGGACTTTTGGACTCTGAGGGAGAGGGAGAGGGTGGGATGATTTGGGAGAATGGCACTGAAACATGCATACTATCATGTAAGAAACGAATCGCCAGTCTATGTTCAAACAAGATATAGGATGCTTGGGGCTGGTGCACGGGGATGATCCAGAGAGATGATATGGGGTGGGAGGTGGGAGGGGGGTTCAGGATTGGGAACTCATGTACAGCCGTGGCAGATTCATGTCAATGTATGGCAAAACCAATACAGTATTATAAAGTAAAAATAAAAATTTAAAAATAAAATAAAATATGTAAACAGTTCACATAACTCAATATATTTTTTAAAATTGTTGATTTTAAAATGGGCAGACATTTTTGCAAAAAAGGTGACTAACAGGCACATGAAAAGATGCTCAACACCATTAATTATTAGACAAATGCAAATCAAAACCATAATAAGAAGGTCTCCCTGGTGGTTCAGAGGCTAAGGCTCCACATTCCCAATGGAGGGGGCTCAGGTTCAATCCCTGGTCGGGGAATTAGATCCCATGTGCCACAACTAAGAGGTTGCAAGCCACGACTAAAGATCCTGCATGCCATGGCAAAGACTGAAGATCCCACATGCCATGACTAAGAGCTGGCACAGCCGAATAAATACATAAAAATATTTTTAAAAACACAATGATATATTGCCTCACAGCTGTACGAGTGGCTAATATTAAAAAGTCAACAAATAACGAATGCTGTCAAGAATGTGGAGAAAAGAAAATTCCTGTACACTGCTGATTGGAATGTAAACTGGTGCAGCCACTAGTGAAGCCAGTATGGAGTTTCCTCAAAAAACTAAAACACAATTACCATGTTATCCAGCAATTCCACTCCTGGGTATATACTGGAGAAAACAGAAACTCTAATTTTAAAAGATACATGCATCCCAATGTTCATAGCAGTACTATATACAAGAGCCAAGATGTGGACATAATCCAATGATTGTCTTAAGATGTGATATACACATACACTTGTGAGCTCAGGTACACACACACACACACACACGCATGCACACAGTGGAATGCTACTCAGGTGTAAAAGAAAGACATATTTCCATTTGCAATAACAAGGATAGACCCAGAAATTATTAAGCATAGTGACTAAGTCACACAGAGAAAGACAAATGCTATATAATACCATTTATATGAGGAATCTAAACTATAAGTTAATACATATACAAAACAAACTATTCACAAACTGTTGAATGTTTTCAGTTCAGTTCAGTTCAGTTGTTCAGTCGTGTCCGACTCTTTGTGACCCCATGAATTGCAGCACGCCAGGCCTCCCTGTCCATCACCAACTCCCGGAGTTCACTCAGACTCACGTCCATCGACGTGATGCCGTCCAGCCATCTCATCCTCTGTTGTCCCCTTCTCCTCCTGCCCCCAATCCCTCCCAGCATCAGAGTCTTTTCCAATGAGTCAACTCTTCGCATGAGGTGGCCAAAGTACTGGAGTTTCAGCTTTAGTATCATTCCTTCCAAAGAAATCCCAGGGCTGATCTTTGAATGTTTTAGTTGTTTCTAATTTTTCACAACTATGAAAATTCTTGTAGAATAAGTTTTGTGTATCCTCCTCAGAATAAAGTCCTAGATGCAGAATTGTTGAAAAATGCATGCAACTTCAACTTCTTTAATAGATATTGCTGTACTGCCATTGAGAACAAGTTATACTAGAGTGTATCCAATTTTAGTTATTTGGTTCTTTACAAAGACCTTCTAAGATATTTACCTGATATCTCTTGATAATTGGCAGATCTTGGAGTTGGTTTATAATGCCCTCTATTACTAACTATAAATACTTAAATAGTTGAACCAAGGAAAGGGCATTTTTATTTGCTTAAACATGTTAATATATCACCTTGGTGTTACTTTAATAAGACAGTTCTTGTTATTTCCCTTTGGCATGGCAGTTCACAAAGAACTAGTGGAATATGTTAAAATTGATCAAACCAGTTTTCTTGGTTTGTCAGGTAGCTAAAGTAAATTAGCATATGTGCTATATTTGTCAAACAGGAATATATCAGGACAAGACTGCTTACTTAAGAAAAGATTGTTTAAATCTATTTAATATGAGATCATCAGCTTTACTGCTGTGTAGAATTTACACTTGGATAAGTAACGTGTTCCTGACATTTAAAAAAAATTAGGGTAGAGCTGTCTTCCATGTTAAAAATGAAAGAATATTAATACTGCATATTGAATGACATACTCATTGCTCAATAAATATTTGTTGAATAAATGAGTATCTGAGGCCACACAATTTTTAACTAAAAATTATCTATGTACCTTATTGGAAACCTTACAGGTAAGAACCTAAACCTATGTTTATAGTCTATGATGTGTATTCAGCAGCACAAAATGACTAAACCAGACTCACTGGCTCTGAAAAAAGCCCAGTCATATACTAGATTATGTTGTAAGTTCCTCTATCTCTAGGTGAGTAAATTCACTGGCACTGTAACCTGGATCTCTCTCTTTCTTTCCAACCTACTTCTAGCAAAGCCAAAGAGACTATAATCCTTGAGGATCTATGGACATCACAAAAAGAGGCACATGATTCTGCTACTGTCAGTGGAGAATGGTACTTGGGGTTCAAAGTAGAGAAGGACAAGAACACTTATCCCACTCCAGAAACTGAAATTTTATTAATACCTCTTATGGGAGGTTAATAAAGCTGTCAGAGAAATAAAGAATAAAGCAATCAAAATCACAAAGGACAGACTGGCGTAATTAAGGCAGCTTTCTATCCCCTAAGCACCTGAGACTGCACATCTCATTTGGCTTAATAAAGTCATTGTCGAGAAGGACTTGCTTATGAATTATACAGTAATAAAACTGATTTTAAACACCAATCTCTACCATTTCCTTTATGTTGTTCTGCTTTTATGCATAAAAAGCAGGGGCTGCAATGTCTAAGAAGACTGCTAAATACACTCTGATGATAATATATCAGCATAAATCAGTTGAGATTAATGAAATAGATTTATTTCAAATATTCTTCCAGCTTTGTTAGGTAAAATACTGATGCTGCTGTCACTGTACTTTTCAACTTGCCAATCTTTGTTATGCCTATGAAGTTGGGTAAGAAGTAAACCAAAGGTACTTAATTTGTGCAAAAATATTTCTTTCTAATTACTCAAAGGCTTCTTACTTGGTAAGGTCTGATAAGCAGGAATAAATTATCTAATTAGGACTTAAATTCACATGTTGTTGATAAAATATTGAATGTTAGAGGACTGATTTAGTAGGTGACATATGTTCATGAGGAGACAGAAAACAGACGAGCATCCTAAATGATAAGCATAGAAAGGAAGTGAGTATGTAGCTGACGCTTATTTCCAACTTTTCTTTTTAAATTAACATTTTTGGTATAATTATGAAAATAAATAAATGGTAACTTAGAAATTTTTTAAGAAGGAAAAAAATCACCTGTTATCAATCCACTAATAGGATAACTACTGTAAACACTTCAGGGCAGTGTTTTCTGCCTGCTTATATGAACAATCTGAAGCACCCTAGTTGAAATGCAGATTCTCTCTTCTCTACATTTTGGCTCAGTACATACAGGATGGGCCCGGATAATCTAGTTTTAACATGCAAACCAGACTATTCTTATCATCGGGCAAGTTTAAGAAATACTATTTTCTTTTTTTCCCCAAACTTCAAACTTTTTATTGAGGTTTAGCCCATTAACAATGTTGTAGTAGTTTTGGGTGAACAGTGAAGGAACTCAGCCATACATATACATGTATCTTTTCTCTCCCAAACCCCATCCCATTCAGGCTGGCACGTAACAATGAGCAGAGTTCCATGTGCTATATAATAGGTCCTCGTTGGTTATCCATTTTAAATACAGCAGTGTGTATGTGACCTTCCCAAAGTCCCTAACTATCCCTTCCCTCCCAGCAACCGTAAGTTTTTTAGGAAATACTATTTTCTTAGAGCCTATCTTTTCTGTGAACATACGCAAGCCTTCTTTTATGATTATTTATTTTCTTCATGCCTGTTCTGCTTGAGAATTTGTTATAGTTAATGTTGCCCAGCTCTTTACCCTTTTACAGAAAGTGAGACACAAGTACCTGTTGGTCCAGGGAAAATGACAGCTTCTTCATTCAAAACTAACTCAAAACTAACTAATCTGGAAAAGGATTTTTCTCTTCTCTACTCTTTCTGAGATGAAGAGGAATAAACAGATTTTACTTTTCAGAATTTCACTGTCCTCTGCACTTGTCTGTTTTTAAGGATTGGGCCCAAGGACACGTCCCATTTTGGAAATACGAAGCAAGATTTGGATTCACTTCTCTTGTGCTGAGCACGCAAAAATAAAACCAAATATGCTTATACCAGCAACACATCTTGTAGTTGTAATTTGAAACTGCTGATTCTAATTTAATTTATTCCTTTTAACCTACAATCTTAGTTTAAGCAAGTAGAGTGTAAAGGAAGGAGATAAAAATATAAAGAACTTCCTGCTTTAGTTTAAAATATTAAGGAGTTAAAGCCAAACCTGATTTCACATCCAAAAACAAAAGACAGAACACCTATCAAAAGTTATCTGAGGAAGTGAAACCATCCAACAGGAGTTGTCACCATCACTTAACCCAGCATAATATTTTTCATGGACTATTTGTGGCAAAAATGTCATTTTTAGGAAATTTTTTATAGTATTCTGATTCTTCATAATCCCCTTTGGCCATCCCTTTATTTCTTTAATTTGGAGAATATAAGTCAATGTTAAGTAGACTCAATCATACCTTCTCCTTTTGGAGACTCCATGGGATAAATTTCTTTCTGGGGAATCTTTAGACCAGAAAGATTATATTTCTTTTGAACAACCAGTTTGGTTTTTATTGTGCTGAAACTTTAAACCATGGTGTTGATAACATCCTCTATTTTCTTTGACTACTAGGAAACTCAAGAGGCAAATTTGTAGCTAAACTCTAATTTCTGAACAGGACTTTACGGTTAATAATAAGTAATTTTGCGTATTACTTTGATACATAGCTTCATTTTATTTTTCTGGCTTTTACATTTTTGTCACCGTGATCAGTTCAGTTCAGTTCAGTCACTTGGTTGTGTCTGACTTTTTGTGACCCCATGGACTGCAGCACGCCAGGCTTCTCTGTCCATCACCAACTCCCGCAGTTTACTCAAACTCACGTCCATTGAGTCAGTGATGTTATCCACCATCTCATCCTCTGTTGTTCCCTTCTTCTCCTGCCTTCAATCTTACCCAACATCAGGGTCTTTTCAAATGAGTCAGTTCTTCGCATCAGGTAGCCAAAGTATTGGGAGTTTAAGCTTCAGCATCAGTCCTTCCAATGAATATTTAGGACTGATTTCCTTTAGGATTGACTGGTTGGATCTCCTTGCAGTCCAAGGGACTCTCAGGAGTCTTCTCCAACATCATAGTTCAAAAGCATCAATTTTTTGGTGCTCAACTTTCTTTATGGTCCACTGGAAAAACCACAGCTTTGATATCCTTATCTAATTACTTTTATTTATGTTATATTCTGTATGTGACCTCAAATATTTTTTAATGAATTATAAATAAACTATGTTATACCACAGTATTAACATAAGTAGAAAGCTAGTGACTATAAAGATGATACATGGCATATTAAAACCAATAATGAATGATGTTTGAATATTCTATACTGTTAGCTATCATCTTATGAGCTACAAATAATCATATACTTTATCCACATAAGACTTACTGATAAAGCAATGATACAAAGAAAGCACATTTGATAAATTTTAAAATCCAATTATAAAAGCTCATAGCAATATCAACTAGAAGAGAACTCCTAACTTTTTAAAAGAAAACTACCAAAAATTTATAGCAAATGTGTATTTAATGGTGAAATTTTAGAAACACTTGCACCAAATTCAGGAATAATACAGTGGTGACTACTATGTGCTGCAGGTTTTATTCAAGAGGTCTTAGCCACATCATTTGGACAAGATAACAAATGAAGTATAAAGAAAGGTACAGTGAAGCTGTCAGTTGGAGACAATATGGTTTTCCCTTGAATAAACTTAAAACAAGCATTAGAAACTACTGGAACTAAAAAGTTTCTCAATGTAACTAGATCTTATTAAAAAAATCAACAGACTTCTCTTAACACAAAATACTAAATCACAAGCAAAAAAATAAAAAAAAATTTTTTAATTAAATGTGTCTAACAGCAACAAAAACGTAATATAAAGTTAATAAAAATGTATAAGATCCTCAGACATTATTATAAAACTTTACTAAAGTATGTAAAATCTTAATAAATGGAATGGTACACTGTGTTCATTTTATTAAAATTTTCTGATGAACTTTTAACCATTTCCAAAGGGATTTCATCTAGCTTCTTTGTAAACCGTTTCAGCCTCATGATAACTCATATAAAACAATGGATAACAGTTTTAAAAGCTCAAGGGATTGATAACCAATTAGTCAGTTGTTTCACATTATTTGAAGGTTTGGATGTAATTTAAACACTTATTTTTTGGAAAATTTCTTACTCTGTACTCTCTATTGGCCAGATCCACTAAAGAATTCTTAAGGCCTGATATACAAGATAAACTTATACTTCCATAACTTTTCATCAACTTCTAGGAAATATTTTTCTATCAACTTTTAGGGATGGATTCTGCTGATAAAAAAGCATTACATTCAGGATGACTTATACTGTTCTTGTGTTATCTAGACTTTTCCATTCTCTTTATCATCTTCTGCATTATACCATTACTTAGTCATAAACACATCTGTTTAGAAGGCAGGCCAAGTGCCAGACAAAATGAAATTCAGAATAGATCAGTTATATCACCCATTAGCAGTTCTAGATAAGGGAAATGGAAGAATGAAGAATGATGAACAAAACTGAGCAGGAAGAGTTGGAGAAATATATGGAAACATGTTTCATTTAAAACACTTGCTTTTCACAATATGGTGCAAACTTATTTAGCTATATTTTAATCATGAGATGTGCCAGGCATTGGGGGCTGCCTATTCAACAGTCATCTTCCCCTTCTTCATTACCAAGAAAAGCTGATGGTTTTTCAGATACTAAGTGATCAGACGATTTAGGAAAAGAAAGGCTAGTCTTGATTAGTCTGTGCTAATGATGGTAGTTTCATTCATCTTGCCAGTGGTTGGTTTAGGAATAGGCCTATGAGAGACAATCAACAGTGAAAGGAAGTCTGCCATTCTAGGGGAGATTTTGTCCCCTTTCTAAAAGAGGCCAAAAGAAAGGACATTCCTTCTTACTGCCACTGATGTCTGGAAACAAACAGCAAACATCATGAAATGAAGTGAAGACAGTTTAAGAACAGCCAACATTTGAGGATGGCAGGGAGGAAGGATATAATGAAGCTCAAGTCCTGATGATCCCATAAAGCCAATAAATTATCTAACTCAGAAATGCTCCTGTCTCCGCACTGTTTCTTAAATGAGAGTATTATTATTTCCTTTCAGCACTTAAATCATTATGAGTTTGGTTTCCCTGTTACTTCCAGTAAAAGACATTCGAACTGATTCTATGCCATGGATGGCAGTACGGGCTAAACAAACACTTATTCTTGGAACAACTTATGATCAACCCCATCTGTAATACAAACGGTTTATGCTTTTTTCAAAGGGAGGTGTGAGATTCTGAGGTATTTTCACTAATTCAAGTGGGCAAAGTTATATGGTATTTGGAGCTTTGGCTAGAAAAATAATTTCTCTTTTGCTCATATGCAGACGTAGACTTTTACTCCTGTATATTTTTGATGCTCATGGCACTATCAGTTTTATCTTTCTCTACCTCTAAACAAGAATTTAACAATACTTTTTCGATCAGCCCTGGCAAAGTTAACCTTGGGGCTGTTTTAGGAAATCAATATGATTTAGACATAATTTTTCTTTTCCTCTCAATGAAAAGAGAATTTTCAAATTGTCTTTCCTTGGCATTGTCCTAAATTCTGAATACGGCGTGACAGAGAGTGTGATGGAACTTGCAAATGATTTTCCAATTAATAAAAATGTGATTCCCAAGCTGAGCTTCGAATTCTAGTAGAATCTAAATTGAGTAACATGTATAAATAGTCTCAAAACACTTAAAAGCATAGCTTATAAATAAACACCAACATCATGGTACATCAATCCATGAGTTCAGATACCAAAATTAATGATGTTTTTTTTTCCTCTTGATTTATGAAAGTTACTTCAGCACCTTTGTTTCTGTATAACTCAAATGCAGACCTTGTTAATAATGTAACCACTCTAGGCTCCTTTACCATGGGAGAGAAGCCCTTGTATAAAACTAAACCTGTTTCCTCTATACTGTAATGGATTAGGTTTGTTTAACTTACTTTATACAGTGCTCAATTCAGTTCCATCAGCATATGGATGCCTAATAAATATTTGATGGTAGTGACCCTGACTGCACAGAAGATATCTTAGTGTTCACAGGAAAATGATAAAATACTCTAAGCTAGTTTAGTGACAAAATTACATAATAACCAGAGAGTGATGCCTTTTTATACCAGTGTATACCCCAAATAAAAGAGAAGGTACAAAAATTAATATCTATTATCTAACATGTGCTGAAAATTTATGTAGCATCTCTGTACACTATTTTATTCAATCCTAAACATAATTATCTGGACTAGGTATTGAGATTCCTACTTTCCAGAACTTAAGATGCCTCTGGTTGTATGGTGAGCCAATACTTTATGTGCCAATAAAAATTCATCCAATGAAATTATGATACACTCTTTTAAAGATACACCTTGATTTCAGAGATGTCAAAATGTAAAAATAAAAGGTATCTCCAAATAATAATAAAATATGAGACTGACACAAAAATTCATCCAGCTCACACAGTTAGCTGGAAACTGTGGCAAAGACAAGCTGCTGATGACCAAAAGTTAATGTTCCCTGTCCATAGCATGGAATTCCTCCTGAGAAATGTCTGTCCAGCCAGAAACTATACTTTCCACTTTCCAGAGTTCTGACCAAAAGAATGTGAACCCAACTGATGATGTCAGTTCCAACTCAGACAGGTAAAGAAGCATGAGTGTGTTCTTCATCCTCTCCCTTATTCTATCTACCATTTATTGATGCCCAGAGTGATCTCAGAAATGACCTGCTGAATATGGCAAAGCCTTTGTGTCAGCCTGGGTTCCTCAATGACTGCAAGCAACAAAGCCCTGCTCATACCTCCAAGACATTGTGCCAAACAGGGATGCCATGATTAACTAGAGCCATAAGTGAACTTTCATTTAATTAATTAATTAAATTATTAATTGACTCGAGCCATAAGTGAACTTTTATTTAATTAATTTATTTAATTAATTAACTCTAGGCTGGTGTTGCCTCGACTAGAATTACTCCAAACACTACAGTGGCAGAATCAGAATCTGAATATCAGGTTCCAAAAGCTGGGCTCATTCTGTGACACTATGCAAATACAAGCCTCCCTCCAAAATTACCCTTTCCAAAACAAACAAAAAATTAATAAAAAGGACTGTTTCCTCATTAAGTAGGTTTCATCCTTGGTTTGAAAAATTAGACAAAAATCAATAGATTTAAGGATGATATATTTTAGAGAGAAAGCCCAGAGAGGGACAGATTAATGGTTGTGTATTTGTAACAGCACAAATGTGAGAAAAAAACAAAAACAGAATGAAGAAGTGATTTTCAAAGTGGGTAAAAGTGACACACTTTCTTTTTTGTCTTGTTTTATAGTCTGATATAGTTTGATAAAGAAGTTCCAGGAAGTTGTTATATATTTAGCAGGTTAAATGGCTTAATATCTTGAGATAAAGATGGCCACATTACCTGAAAGAGCCTGATGCAAAGGAAAGGCAAAGCCTGACTGGCAGTGAATGAAAGGGAAAGGAAGGGAAGAAAGTGGGAGACGTCAAGAGCACGCGTTCGTGATTCGAGACAAGAGTTTGAATTGTAGCTCCACCAGTTCTCACATTAGAGTCCATGAACTTGGGCAATCGTTTAATCTAAGGGCCAATTTTGTTATCCAGAATGGTATGAAAATAAAAGGCACCTTATAGATTGTTCCGGAAAAGACCCTGATGTTGGGAAAGACTGAAGGCAAAAGGAGAAGAGGGTTGCAGAAAATGAGATGGTTGGGATGGCATCATCAACTCAATGGACATGAATTTGAGCAAACTCTGGAAGACAGTGGAGGACAGGGAAGCCTGGCATGCTTCAGTCCATGGGGTTTCAAAGAGTCAGACACAACTGAGCGACTGAACCACCACCACCACAACAAGGTTATTCTGAGAATTAAATGAGAACATGCAGCAAAATACAGAGACCATCCATGAGTTAGCATACCCTGACACTGGTTGGTTGTTATTATCCTTGTTGCCATTATTTATTATTAGCTTCCTTTCATATCTAGTTGCAAATAGCCAAGTGTGCTTTTAGTATAAATCTCTTTTACAGATAGAAAGGGCAATTCCTTGGAAGAAAATGTGCCTTCAGCTTAAGAGCCTGAGGAAGTTTCTGTTTAAAACTCAAAAAAATTTTTTAATGTTTTTTGTTACCTTGCCTTAAGAGAATGATGAATAGAGAAAATATGAAGGTATGCCTGACTTGATATTGCAAACACCAGTTTCACTTCATTGCTTACACAAAAACAGTTTGTTTTTCATTTTACAATATTAAAAAGAATAAAAATAAAAGAAAATAGGAAAATAAACTTACTCTTTGTTTTTCATTTGAACCCTTTTTATTGGTCTCTTTTCTACTTTCATCTTCATACACTAGAACAAAGTCAATTCTTCGCTGACCATCATTGAAATAGAGGGAGTCAGGTTTTCCATCAAATTCTTCCTGTGTGGAAAAGAAAAATAAATTTTAATATAGTTTCTTGAAAAGTGTCAGTTCATAAGTGCTTATTTTGTAGCTTTAATAGGTACATCAGAATGTTTACAGAAAATGAGAAATGCATCCTTTACTAGTTACTTGACCAAGAGGGCATGACCAATATGATCTTTGCAAGCATAGTCTGTTCTTGCTCAAAGAGTCCTTGAATTGAGCAGGTTAGCATTATTCTTGGAGAAGGAAATGGCAACCCACTCCAGAGGTCTTGCCTGGAGAATCCCAGGGATGGGGGAGCTTGGTGGGCTGCTGTCTATGGGGTCGCACAGAGTCAGACATGACTGAAGCGACTTAGCAACAGCAGCAGCAGCAGCAGCATTCTACAAATATAGGGGGAAATATCAGCATTCTGAATTATCTCAGAATTATTCCCACAAGAACAAGGAGTTTCAAGTTTGGAAATAAACACAGTAACCAGAGATGCCTATCTGAAGGACTAAGTTCTTTCAACAAGAGAAAAAATAAGGCATAGTACTGTTTATGAAAATCTCAGGGCTTCCCTGGTGGCTCAAATGGTATAGAATCTGCTTGCAATGTGGGAGACTCAGGTTCGATCCCTAAGTTGGGAAGATCCCCTGGAGAAAGGAATGACTCCCCACTCCAGCATCCTTGCCTGGAGAATTTCACAGACAGAGAAGCCTTGCAGGCTACAGTCCATGGGGTACCAAAGAATTGGACAAGACTGAGTGAACGCCTGCATCCTACCTATGTCATATTATCTAACCTTTTCATCAATTTTCATGACTTCTCTCTGAACCACATCACTTTATAAAAAGTATCACTTTATAACCTTAAACAAAAGCCAAAAAATGCTTTGATACACATGAAATACACAGCAGGTATTGGTATTTGTCCCCAAATCCACACAAAATACCCACTCACTCCTAGCAAAAAACAAACAAAAATCCCAGCAACAATAACAAATGAATGAGCCTTTAATTTAGAGCTTAAAAACTTTATGGCGTAAAAACAAAGTCATAATGCCAGAACAGACCTAACACAGCTTTAAACAATCTCTTACCATATGGATTTGAATAAAATTTGTTTTATCTGCTCTGGAGAAGGCAATGGCATCCCACTCCAGTACTCTTGCCTGGAAAATTCCATGGATGGAGGAGCCTGGTAGGCTGTAGTCCATGGGGTCGCGAAGAGTCAGACACGACTGAGTGACTTCCCTTTCACTTTTCTCTTTCACGCATTGGAGAAGGAAATAGCAACCCACTCCAGTGTTCTTGTCTGGAGAGTCCCAGGGACGGGGGAGCCTGGTGGGCTGCCGTCTATGGGGTCACACAGAATCGGACACGACTGAAGCGACTTAGCAGTAGCAGTTTTACTTGCTCCAAGGAAAGACTTGAGTTTGTGTTTCTCACATAGCTGGTCAAGATGCTTATGTGAATTTTGCTTTAGAGTTGAAATACTCTTTAACTAAGTAATAATACTTTTAATTTTTTAAGTTTTTTTCATTAAAAATTCATGGGAAGGTAGGACTTTGCAGTCACTTGCTGAAACCACTTAATTACTGCTGTTGCTGCCTCGCTCCAGTCGTGTCCAACTCTGTGCAACCCCACAGACGGCAGCCCGCCAGGCTCCCCTGTCCCTGGGATTCTCCAGGCAACACTGGAGTGGGTTGCCATTTCCTTCTCCAATGCATAAAAGTGAAAAGTGAAAGTGAAGTTGCTCAGTCGTGTCTGACTCTTAGTGACCCCATGGACTGCAGCCTACCAGGCTCCTCCATCCATGAGATTTGCCAGGCAAGAGTACTGGAGTGGGGTGCCATCGCCTTAATTACTAAGTGTGAGTAATTCTCTGCACTCAGCATCATATAGTACATAAATCACCTTATTTTACCACAACCACTTTCTCATTTTTGTCACACTTTTGATACGATGTGTTTTTCTGCCAAATGTATACCATTCGATGGGAAAACCCCAAGTGGCTCAGTGGTATAGAATCCACCTGCCAAGCAAGAGACATGGGTTTGATCCCTGGGTCGAGAAGATCCCCTGGAGAAGGAAATGGCAACCCACTCCAGTATTCTTGCCTGGAAAATCCCATAGACAGAGGAGCCTGGCAGGCTGCAGTCCATGGAGTTGCAAAGAGTCGGACACAATTTAGCAACTAAACAACAGCAACAAATACCAGCTGATACTTGTCTTTCCTTTCTTCTTTCCTACCACAGAGCATCTGAAGATTGTTAACAGTATTTGCAGTTCCTTTCATTCAGCAAGATATTTCACCTGCAGAATGCACTCTGGCAATGTAAGCTAACTCGCAGCCCTTCACCGGGGTTGCATTTGACCAGGGACCTTCACTATGGACAGTGTCACCTGGCCTGAGACCTTGCCCAGCCAGGGCACTGAGGGACCACGGAGACAGACACATCAGTGTCCAAGGCTGAGGCTACTACTCAAGTCTTTTATTTGCAATTTCAGCTCTTTAAAATTGGTAAGCTCTGAGAGTATTTAAAGTTATACAAGACACAGAAACAAGATTATGGTCACCAAAGGGGAAAGGGTGGGGGATAAATTAGGAGTTTGGGATTGACATGTATACACTACTATATTTAAAACAGATAACCAACAAGGAGCTACTACAGAGTACAGGGAACTATACTCAATGTTTTGTAATAACCTATAGGGGAAAAGAATCCGAAAAGAATATATATATGTATAACGCAGAATCACTGTGCTGTACACCAGAAACTAACAACACTGTAAATCAAGTATACTCGAATTAAAAGCATAAGTTAAAACTATATTTTTAAAAAGTTGTACAAACATGCTAAGGCCTGTCTTTTTTCATTTCAGCAATGGAGTCTGCTGGGAGCCAGCACAAGAGATCCCACCCATGACAAGGTCATGTGGAGAAACCTGATGAGCAAGGCGAGTCAGGTCTCAAGGGGTCCTCTGCCTGAGCTGCTGCTGCTGCATCTACCTCCAAAAACACCAGAGTCGGCCTAATTTTATTGTACTGTGCTTTTCCACTCTTCTGACACTCTCTGGAAAAAGTTAATTTAGGGCTTCAGTCTTCTGCATCTGAAAAGAATGTTTCAGTTCAAACCCTCTCTGATAACTCTCTAACTTGCCTAACAGGTTCCCCTGGACTTTTTACAGCTTGTGAATTGTTTACAGCCCCCAACTGCGAGAGGCACAAAGCTTAAAGCATCTTAAAGATACAGAGCCTTTCTAAAGAGCTAAAAATCATATTGGTGACGGATTTCACTGTTGACTCAATGATTGCTGCCAGGCCTCCATATTCTTTATCTTTTAGGCACCTGGGAGGGTATTAATCAATGTAATCGGGATATGGAAAAAGGTATATAGTAGTTTTGATGTTAGCAACACTAGACTTTTGAGTTACTTTTCTTTTGTTATAAATCACTATACTCCTTTTACTTGTTATAAATTGCTGTATCTTTGCTATGTAAGAATGTAACTTTATTTAGTGTTTTCTGAGAGTGGCACCAGACTTTGAGAAGAACACAAATAAGTCTTCCGGTTGACAACCCTTATCAGAAAAGGGCCGTAGAATGTTAATCGGCCCTCTGGCCAGAAGATGATGTAAATGACCTAAGACTTGTGTATACAACTAGGTATGCAGAGAGAAAAGCCTGGTTTTGATAAGAGTCTGGGCTGCTAATGCTGCATAACTTTGTGTTACCCATTGATCTCTATGTACTATCAAAAGTATAGAAAGCCTTCTGAACAATAAAGGATGGACCAGTTTCTCGGACTAGTCTCTCGAACTAGTTTCTTGGAAATCTGGTTTCCACCATGTCTCTTCTTTACTCTATTTTCTGGCTGAATTCCTATCTGGGGCGTGGAGGCTTGCCATGTCTACTTACTTGCCTTGGCCTTTAAGTTCCGTGAGAGAGAGAGCCCAAGGCGGGGCACTCTCCGATATTCAAATGGGCACCGGTGGCCCAACAGAGATGGTGCAAATCTCTTGTTCTGAGATTTTATTGGCTTTCCCCGTAAACCAAGTTATTTAGCCTCTTTTCTCCACTAAAATTTCCTACTATACTATTTCTTCCTAATCTCTTTTTATATTTCTAAATAAATAAGTTTTTCCTCGCCTATCTGTCTTCTCTTCCACTCACCCTGGATCCACTGGGGCTGGACCTCGGCAGGAGTCCTTGAGGCCCCTATCTTCAATTTCTCTTTTTTTCACTGCAGATGTTACTATTGGTGACAACCTGGGCAGTCACTAGAGGAAAACTGTGTGTAGAGGGGAAAACTATGAGGCCAAGGGGAAGTGGGGTAGGGTGGAACACACTCACAAAAACCTGGCCATCATTACAGATGTCTGAAACGTGTGCAAAGGCAGCTCATGCTCTGAAGCCCACGTTCTGCTGCCTTTCCTTGGTGGCATCCGCAGGAGCTCACTGAAGTCAGGTTGTGAAGAATGACACACGAAAAGAGAACTATGTCTGCATGGGCCCCCCAGCATTCCTCCCTGCACGGCCCTTGCTCAGCCACACATGTTGGCAGCCTGCTACCAGATAATCCGGTCTGCAGGCATATTTCTCTGTGGGATAGAAGACCATGGCCCTTTGTTGGAGGAAAACCCCACTGGCTTGGCAAAAGCTGCCTGTGTGAAATAACTAGGTCAGACTCGGATATGGTATTATTAGAATGCAAGGCTGGGGGAAAGGTGCCAACTCGGTACTGCTGTGAAATCCAGGTTTCCCATCTCTTGGCAGAAAACAACTGGGAAGAAGGGAGGAACAAAACGCTGGGCTGGAGAGCATTCCTAACAAACAAGGAAACTGTCCCACATCAAAGAGGCTGACCTATGAACACATCTGTGCTGTTTAAAAAAATGGCTGGATTGTTTTAAGTTATAAGTTCCACTACAGGCATGACTCATCCAACAGTATTAAAATGACAGAAAACTAAAAACCAAAACAACCTTCTTCTAAAGTTTTGAAGTAAAGTTTCAATAGTTTCCTATGATAAATACTGATCATCTTAAACAACTGATTAATCAGAAATGGATTATTCTAGTCCTGACTCTCGAGGTCAACTCAAAATTTGATCTTTAGTTTTTCTCTACCAAGTCAAATGGCATCAAGGTGAAATAAAAAAAAAAAAAACAAAAAAACCCTGAAACAATCTTTCCAGTTCAGCAGCTTCAGTTTAAAAACACTTTAACAGATGGTTTAAAATGTATCAGGTCAAATTATCTTAGAGATCAGAGCTTATGTATGGGTACTGATTTCTCTACCAGTTCAGTTCAGTCACTCAGTCATGTCCAACTCTTTGCAACCCTGTGGTCTGCAGCACGCCAAGCTGCTTTGTCCATTGCCAACTCCTGGAGCTTGCCCAAACTCATGTGATTGAGTTGGTGATGCCATCCTACCATCTCATCCTCTGTCAGCCCCTTCTCTTCCCACCTTCAATCCTTCCCAGCATCAGGGTCTTTTCTAATGAGTCGGCACTTCGCATCAGATGGCCAAAATATTGGAGTTTCAGCTTCAGCATCAGACCTTTCAATGAATATTCAGAGTTGATTCCTTTAGGATTACTTGGTTTGATCTCCTTGCAGTCAAGGGACTCACATTTTCTCCAACACCACAGTTCAAAAGCATCAATTCTTTGGCACTCAGATATCTTTATGGTCCAATTCTCACATTCAAACATTACTACTGGAAAAACCATAGCCTTGACTAGACAGACTTTGTTGGCAAAGTAATGTCTCTGCTTTTTAATATGCTGTCTTGGTTGGTCATAGCTTTTCTTCCAAGGAGCAAGTGTCTTTTAATTTCATGGTGGCAGTCACCACCTGCAGTGATTCTGGAGTCCAAGAAAATAAAGTCTGTTACTGTTTCCACTGTTTCTCTATCTATTTCCCATGAAGTGATGGGACCAGATGCCATGATCTTCAAGTTTTGAGTGTTGAGCTTTAAGCCAACTTTTTCACTCTCCTCTTTCACTTTCATCAAGAGGCTCTTTAGTTCTTCTTCACTTTCTGCCATAAGGGTGGTGTTATCTGCATATCTGACGTTATTGATATTTCTGCCTGCAATCTTGATTCCAGCTTGTGCTTCATCAAGCCCCACATTTTGCATGATGTACTTTGCATATAAGTTAAATAAGCAAGGTAACAATATACAGCCTTGACGTACTCCTTTCTCTATTTTGAACCAGTCCATTGTACGTCTGGTTCTAACTGTTGCTTCTCCACCAGGAAGCTTATTAATTTTTATATTCATCAGAGTAACTTACTGTTACCCTAAGGGTCTTAGGCAAATGGCTTCAATGTCAAAAAAGTCAAGAGTATCTAGTTGTTGCCACTTCTTTTGTCCTGGAAAAATAATGAATAAACTTCTGATTACAGTTTGGGGTCTATAATATGCTTTACCTGTTCATAGCCATTGCCTTCTCTGGTCCCAAGAATACTAGATTCTGCCAATTTAGCATTCATTTACTCATATGCAGCAATCTGACCCAAAGCGGTAAAGACTGCAATGGTTAAAAAGACTAGCCATGTTCATTTGTCATTATATCAAAATAAACAAAAACCAACCAGCCAACCATTGCAGAAGAATGCCCGGATCACCTCTGTCTTAGCTGTTAGCACTCATATTTTACGCTTGGGAAGAAGAAAAGACATGCTTGTTCTGAGTAAGGGGTGAGCTAAGAAATAAGGTCCTGGCAAAGCAATGTAGGAGAGAAGGGATAAGAAAGGTCAGGTATGATGTACCCAAGTGATTCTTTTCAGGTCTCCTGCTCTCAGCTGGCTTCTTTCTTCCTTTTATTTGCAGGGCATCTCCTAGTGGTTCAGACAGTAAAGAATCTGCCTGCAGTGCAGGAGACCCAGCTTTAATTTCCAGGTTGGGAAGATCCCCTGGAGAAGGGAATGGCAACCCACTACAGTATTCTTGCCTGGGAAATCCCTGGACAGAGGAGCCTGCCAGGCTACATTCCATGGGGGTCACAAAGAGTCTGACCCAACAGAGTGACTAACACTTTCACTACTTTCACTTTCCTTCAGTGGAAGAGCCTTTGGGCCCTTTAACCAAATCGAGATAAAAATGTAAGCAGCAAAATTATTCTACCAAAATCTGTGGATTCAACCAAACTCAGGCTCAGTTCAGTTCAGTTCAGTCGCTCAGTCGTGTCCGACTCTTTGCGACCCCATGAATCGCAGCACGCCAGGCCTCCCTGTCCATCACCAACTCCCGGAGTTCACTCAGACACGCATCCATCGAGTCAGTGATGCCATCCAGCCATCTCATCCTCGGTCGTCCCCTTCTCCTCCTGCCCCCAATCCCTCCCAGCATCAGAGTCTTTTCCAATGAGTCAACTCTTTGCATGAGGTGGCCAAAGTACTGGAGTTTCAGCTTTAGTGTCATTCCTTCCAAAGAAATCCCAGGGCTGATCTCCTTCAGAATGGACTGGTTGGATCTCCTCGCAGTCCAAGGGGCTCTCAAGAGTCTTCTCCAACACCACAGTTCAAAAGCATCAATGATGCTTACATGGTGGAAAAAGCAGGGCTGGGGACGGAGAGAACTTTGGGAGACAGCTGCCTGGGTGACACTGTTCCATGGCATTTATGCCAGTTAGAGATAAGCAGCTGATCTCACAAAGCCCCTCCTGGAACCTGTGGCATCAGCACTTGGTGAGTCCAGGACTTGCTCCTCAACATGTGTCCAACCTCACACTTCTCAAGTGTCTTTAAATTAAAAAAAAGTGAAAGTATTAGTTGTGTCTCACTCTTTGTGACTCCATGGACTGTAGCCCACCAGACTCCTCCGTCCATGGAATTCTCCAGGCAAGAATACTGGAGTGGGTTGCCATTCCCTTCTCCAGGGATTCTCCCTGACCCAGGGATTGAACCCAGGTCTCCTGTACTACAGGCAGATTCTTCACCATGTGAGCCACTAAATAAATAAACAAAATGTTTCTGCAAATAAACCCTGCAAAACCCAAATTGGAAGTCCTATTTCACAATAGAGGCATCTACTTCTAGAGTTTAAAATGCAAATGTTAAATGATTTGCTCAAGATCTGGATACAAAGCAATGAGATTGTTATCTTTGCTCAAACTCTTGTTTATGTATAATGATGCTAGAAACTTGCCTTACAGCAAGTGATATCATCTGACTGTATCAGATTAAAAAATTCTAGAGAATTTCCATACCTCTATTCCTGCCCTGACAGGGTTGTTGTTTACTATGAGATCAGAGAGTATTCCAGGTTTATTGGGATTAATGGTCTCAACCTTTACAGAAAGTAGGACACAAAAAGCCTTACTGTCTAACAATGATAGTTGAGGAATTACATTATGAAAAATAAACAATATCAAAACACTCACATAATTAAAGAGCAACTGATATGTGAATGGAAAACACATGTGGCTCTCTGTAGTCCTTAAGACAGGAAAAGAAAGTAGTTAATTCCAAGAAGAACACAAAAGACAAAACAAACTTTAATCATAGCAGAAAACTAAAATGAAAATACAGGATTTTCTATTTTTCAGTAAACCCTGGATCCCTGCCCATAGCAAGTTGTAGGGAAACAAAAATTTAGAAGCAAAAGCCTTTATGTAAATATTTAGATCCCACGAAATCTAGAACATAGTGAAAATTTATTTATATGCCATGTAGTTATAATGAGGTATCAATATATTCTGGTGTTTTCCCTAACTGTAGCAGAGTCCAGGCAGATTCAAGGCATAAGAATTAGTGGAACTTTTTTTTTTCCTTTAAACAATTGTGCAAAGTTAGTGCAAAGGATAGCAGAGACTCGATTAATTTTTATTCCTTTTTTTCAGGCCATCTCCTTGGCCCAAAAGAATACTTGACAGTGAGAAAACGCAAAGTACAAAGAAAAATGCCAAGAACTGCAGGTGTGGAAGGTGGAATGCTGAAGGTGGAAGATTAGTATTGTGAGAAGCAGGAATGGGAGTAACACGTTAGTCCCAGGGGTTACTTCCACTTTCACTACCAGGAGTAAGGAGAAGTAAACACATGGATGTACAAGGGAGCCAAAAGGAAGTCAGTCAAGTCAATGGCACGTTATGGGGATTAGTGAACATGTTTTTGATGAGACATTCAAGAACGTGTGGGCTTCCCTAGTGACTCAGACGGTAAAGAATTCTCCCGCAAGGCAGAAGCTGCTACTGCTAAGTCACTTCAGTCATGTCCAACTCTGTGCGACTCCACAGACAGCAGCCCGTCAGGCTCCCCCGTCCCTGGGATTCTTCAGGCAAGACCTCCGGAGTGGGTTGCCATTTCCTTCTCCAAGACCCGGGTTTAATTCCTGGGTTGGGAAGATCCCCTATAGAAGGGAATGCCTACCTCTTCCAGTATTCTTGCCTGGAGAATTCCATGAACAGAAGAGCCTGGCAGGCAAACAGTCTGTGAGTTGCAAATGCGAGTCGGACTTGACTGAGCGACTAACACTTTGACTTCACTTTTCAAGAATGTGTTGAGGGGAAAGAAGTGCAGTGGAAAAGTTACTCAATCAAGGAGGAGGTCTCTGTGACTACAATTCTGTTAGAATCCAAGAATATCCCTTGTTAGTGACTCCATGACAATCAGGGCAAACTCAACTCAGGAGTGACCCAGAATGACATCTGTACAAATCACACTGTCTCCTTCTCTACCCAAACACACTATGAACTTCTGAAGGCGGTGGCCAGTTCTTGTTCACCCTGAGTTCTCTGCTGAGTCTTCACATTTAGCAGGAGCTCGGTTTGCTTTTCTCCTGGGAAAAAATATCCTTCTTTTCTTCATGATGATAAAAGTAATATATACTCAACAACAAAAAAATTCTGAAGATACAGAGAAGTATAAAGGAATAAATAAAAGTCATACGTAATCTCATCTCCCAAAGAGGAGCCAAGCTTGTCAATATTTTGGATCTCTTTCTCACATATACGCACGAACACACATGCGCATTCACTAAGAGAATACCATACTATACACACTGTTCTAAAAACCATTTTTTAGCTTGATATAAAGCTCTGCACCATCATGTTTAATAGCTGCAATACCATCTAAACAGTTCCTCCACTGATGAACATGTATAAGTTGCTTCCAATTTGCTGCTTTCATAAACTGCTGCAAGGAGCATCTTTGTACATACGTATCTGTGTACATGCTCAATTACTATTTCCTTAGGCTAAATTCTACAATATTTTAAGTTTTGGAAGTTTTCTGATATATATGTTGCCAAACTGTCACCCAAAATATTTATAAAAGTGAACACTTCCACCAGCAGAGTATGAAGTGCCTTTCCCTCACTGGATTTCATTCTTTCTCACTTTTCCCATGATAGTAAAAAAAAAAAAATTTTTTTTTCATTTTTATCTTTTAATTAGAGAGCAGTAACATTTTTACGAGTACTGCCCAACTGAATTACTGCTTTTCTGAAATGTCAGTTACTATTCTCAACTTGGTCTTCCTAGGTGGTGCAGCGGTGAAGAATCTGCCTGCCAATGCAGAAGACACAAGAAACATGGGTTTGATCCCTGTGTTGGGAAGATCCCCTGGAGTAGGAAATGGCAACCCACTCCAGTATTCTTGCCTGGAAAATTCCATGGACAGAGGAGCGTGGTCACCTACAGTCCATGGGATTGCAAAGAGTCACACGACTGAGTGCACACACACACACACATTCTTGACCTAAGTAAACTATCTTATTATTTATTAGCATTCTTGACCTATCTTATTATTTAATCCCTTTCCAGTAGGTTCTCTTGGTTTTTACTCATAGATTCTAAAGACCACACTGTAAGCAAATACTAATACAGAAGCAGACCATACAGTTACTAACCAAAAGAAAAAGAAAGACTCTGGGGCACTGTCCACCAACTCTGTCCTCAACAATGCTGATGTGTTTTCTGAAATGTGGACATTTAACTGGAATGTGTGAGAATAGTTTGAGAAGGTCACTGGCTCCTGGATATACTTTCCATTACAGTTTCTATGCCTCCTATGCAACTACCAAATATTAGTATATATTTTGACTCATATTTCTTTAGACTATAGAACTTACTGCTTATTTAGTTTACAAATGATTTCTCTTGCTGGTTAAAAACTGATGTACAAATTCTTAAAAACAAAAAAAGACTTGCTATTTTATATTTGTAAATGGCTATAAATAGTTTCCAAATAGTGCAGTTGACTACTTTCCGTCATTTCCCATCAGAAATATATGTAGTTCATTTATAAATAATATTAGGCTGTGCCATAAAAATGCTGCTACTGCTGCTGTTTCTTCTTCTGTTGTTATATCGATAAAGGAATGTTCATATGTCAATGGCTCCCTAGTTTGGTCTATGTATTTTGCCTTTGTTTGTCTGTGTTAAAATAAACTCTAGCATTCTATTATTAGAACATCACGTTTCAAACACAGGATGAGGGTGGAGGCATAATGCCTCAGGCGTTAACTGTGGTTCAATATTTCCCTCTAGCCTCTGCCAAGGAAGCAGTAGTGTTAGCAAACAGAGTTCCCTATGTTTTTAAATACTACATTCTTAAAATTTATGAACCAGGCTAGAGGAAATATGAAAATAGAACTATGACATGACATTTACAATAAAGCTTCCTTAAAAGGAGTTAAGCAACCAAAGCAGATAATAAGCTTTCCACAGTGGGAAGATACTTATTAGTTTAGGAGCCTTCCCGGAGCGGAGGGACTCTGAGTGAACTTTTCCTTATACCCACAGTTGAATTGGGGTTGGGATTTGCATTAGCATGATTTCAAACTCGTTTTGCTTTCCCGTTTCCCCACAGGCAGTCCACCATTTTTACAACTTTCGCTTAGCCATCCTTAAAGGTGATCTGCAGAAAACAAGAGGAAAAAGTAAAGGAAAAGGAAGAAAAGGAAAAGAAGAGGGAAAATGTGGAAAAGTCTGGAGTGGCTGTTTTCATACTTCCCCTTTTCCAGAAGAAGCCATATCTGCTTGCACTGTTCTCATCCAGTAGTGGTAACATTAGAGAAAGGAATGTGGGTGAGATTAAGCTGCAAGATATTCCCAATCAAGTCAGGAATGATAAAGTGATGGATATGATGAAACAAGACAAGTGTGCAATAGGACATTTTTAGGAGAATGATTATCTTCCTGGAGGCTGACCTCTAAAGGTTTCGATATCCCCTAAGTTTTACTACTCCATTACAGATTTAACAGCATTCCAATTATCTTAAACTTTTTTGAATCTACTAACATTTTCAGTTTGTGTCACCTCTCAAGGAAGATTATGCGATAGATTTTCCATGCAGGCAAGATGGCTGTCCTAAATGACATTTTTTGATCTTTAAGCAATAGCTCCCAATCTCATATTCTGGAATCAGTTAGAACAGAAATAATATTGCTATAACCAAATCCTTCATGACTTAATGGACTAGCATACTATCCCATCTACAATTTTAAGATCCTTAGACTTAACAATAATTTTAGCTTGACTTTATTACCATAGGTTTTCCTCCGCCTACTCTCTAGTTCCTCTTAATTAATCTGATTTTAATAGCATACTTAGTTTCAGTTTTTGGAAAATTAAGTGGTTACAACTCAGAAATATTAACTGTGAGGCTAATTAATACACTAAATCCATAGTTGTGAACTGCCCCCTCCTTTCTCAGTCACCTGAATTGCATGGGGCCTGGGTTACCACTGATATTTCATGCTTTTGAATGAAAGCCAATCTCATAAAATGTGCATATGATCTGAGGATAAACAGAAAAGGGAGTTTGAGATACTGCTCTTCAGATTTTTGAGCTGAAGAAGAACATAAGGTATAATTGAGGCAACAGGTGTTCATCTCCTTACTAGGTTCCCATGTAATTCTTCTGCAGACTCCCTCAAAATGACAATCCATCATTCCCAGAGAGCTCTTTATCTCCCACAGGAGATTTCCCTGTGCCGTCTAAGAACTGCCCTGAGTTATTTTTGGCTGCTTAGGGTTTGCAGCACAAGCGTCCTGTCATCCACCGTGACTCTCCTATGGGACTGTTATATCCCCATGTCACCACATGTGCCTTGGGCATAATCTTCTCGGACCATGTCTCTGGGAATTGATGTTTGGAACCTTCATAGCAAGAGGAAGAAAAACAAATCAGAGCATCTGGTGCCCAGCAAAGCAAGGATTGTGCCAACTCCTGTCAGTTGGTTAATCCTTTATAAAGTATTATAGTATATATAGTATATGTAGTATTTTTTTCTGTTGTAACTGAAGATGCAGTTTACAAGAATGGCTGCTCTTTGTGGCATCAAAATGAGGATGCAGAGATGTTTCCAAAACAAATTTAAAAAACCCAAGTGACTCATTTAAAACAGTGGTATAAATACCTATTAATTGACTACAAATAATAAATAACACCTTAAAAAATCCTCCTCCCAATCAATTATTGGGACATCTTAAGAAATAAAGTGTTCTGAGGAAATGAGTATTCAGATGAACTTTATACCAGTTAAAAGGTTACTTTAACCTTTTTGTGCTCAAAATTTCCCCAAATATAGTACATAACATGTCCGATCTTTAGAGAGGACACTGAACACAACTACTATTACTACTACTATATTTTTATTAAGGAGGTAAAAATGAAGAGAGAGCTTCAATTAAAAATAAAAAACATGGGTTGTGGTATCTGGCAAAGCTGGGTTCAAATCGCAACTCAACTATATACACCTAGCTATGTGCCTCTGTGTATATAGTTTATCTCTTTAAACTGAATTTATTTACCTGTAAAAAGGGGGGAAATCATAGAAAGAAATTAGGGTTCTTAGGCAGATTAAGTGAGATGTTCATGTAAAGCAACCACATAGAGCCCAGAACATAGTAAAAGCTCAATAAATATGAGATCTTGGTGTTCTTTACTTAACATGAAATAGTTCTTTATTGACTACTTAACTGATTATGTTAAGTGCATTCACGTACTTTACAGTCATTATGAACTTTCACCTGCATCTTGCTGTTTCTCTCTGCCACCACTCAGATTACAAAATCTCTTCTTTTGTTATGAATTTACCAGTTTTTAATAGGTATTTCACTACTCTTTTATGATAGTGATATACTGCCATCATAGATATACTGCTTATATCTGCTTTGGGCAACCAGATTAATCAAATTTGTTGACTTTCTTTGAAGTGGTCGTGGTGCCTTGGCTTTGGATGTCAGAGGCTTTTCAGCTTTCTTCAGATTCTGAGTAAACTGACTGAGGCAAAGGGCTCCATCCCAGAAATGGGTAAAATATGGTAAGAGTTAACATATTACTCCCCTTATCCCAATCTCTTTCAAAAGAGGTTCTTTGATAGCTGGCATCAAACAGAATGAAAATAGTAAGATTAATGAATTGCAAATAGAGACAGAGGTGAAAAAAAAAATGAAATTCCGCCATTTACAACAACATGGATGGACTGAAGAGAGCACTATGCTAAGTGAGACAAGTCATACAGAAAAAGGCCAACACTGCACGATACCACTTATACGTGGACTCTAAAAATAAAACAGGACCAAACTGCCAACATCCACGGGATCACAGAAAAGCAAGAGAATTCCAGTAAAACGTCTCCTTTTGCTTTACTGACTATGCTAAAGCCTTTGACTGTGTGAATCACAACAAACTGTGGGAAATTCTTCAAGAGATGAGAATACTATACCACCTTACCTGTCTACTGAGAAACCTGTATACAGGTCTAAAAACAACAGCTAGAACCAGATATGCAACAACTGACTGGTTCAAAATTGGGAAAGGAGTATGTCACGCTGTATATTGTCACCCATTTGTTTAATTTATGAGAGTACATCATGCAAAATGCTGGGCTGGATGAATCAAAAGTTGGAATCAAGACTGCTGAGAGAAATACCAGCAACCTCAGATACACAGATGATACCACCGTATTGGCAGAAAGCAAAGAGGAACTAAAGAGCCTCTTGATGAGGGTAAAAAGAGGAGTGTGAAAAAGTTGGCTTAAAATTCAACATTCAAAAAACTAAGATCATCCCTATCTGGTCCCATCACTTCATGGCAAATAAATGGGGAAACAATGGAAACAGTGGCAGATTGTATTTTCTTGGGGTCCAAAATCACTGCAGACGCTAACTGCAGCCAGGAAATTAAAAGATGCTTGCTCCTTGGAAGAAAAGCTATGACAAACCTAGAGAGCATATTAAAAAGCAGAAACATCACTTTGTCAACAAAGGTTCATATAGTCAAAGAAACAATTGATGCTTTCAAACTGTGGGGCTGGAGAAGACTATTGAGAGTCCCTCGGACAGCAAAGAGATAAAACCAGTCAATCCTAAAGGAAATCAACCCTGAATATTCATTGGAAGGACTGATGCTGAGGCTGAAGCTCCAGTCCTTTGGCCACCTGACACATAGAGCTAACTCATTGGAAAAACATCCTGATGCTGGAAAAGATTGAGGGTAGAAAGAGAAACAGGCAACAGAAGATGAGATAGCTGATGGCAGCACCAACTCAATGGACATGAATTTGAGCAAACACTGGGAAATAGTAAAGGACAGGGATGCCTGGCATGCTGCAGTCCATGGGGTCGCAAAGAGTCAGACATGACTTAACAACTAAACACAACAGTGAATACAACAAAAAAGAAAGTCACTCACAGAGAATAAACTAAACGGTTACCACTGGGGAGAAGGAAGGGAGGGAGGCAATATAGAGGTAAGGAATTAAGAGGTACAAATTATTATGTATAAAATAATAAGCTACAAGGAAATATTGTAAACACAGGAAATATAGCCAGTATCTGTAAATGGAGTATAACCTTTAAAAATTATGAATCACTGTGTTGCATACTCTAATATATAGTATTATACATCAACTATACCTTCATAAAAAACAAATAAATAAACATAGTTCTTCAGGGCTATCGAACATAGGAGGAAGAAATGCACTAACCACAGGAACAATTTTAGTTGTTGTGATTTTAACAGGACATTGGCACAAGGCCTCCTGGCAGCAGAGCAAGAAGGAAGTGTGCTCAGTGCTACAGTCCTTATTATCAAAAAAAAAGGAAGCATTCTGATTTTTCAGGAAGGAGAAAGCGTCATGTGTGATCTTACACAGAAACACCCATTTTTCATCCATTTTCCTAACAATGTTCTTGGCAAAGAACTGGGCTTATAAAATACAATATACTGGGAACCTTTTGACTTTTTTGTCTTTAGTTCTCATATTGCTTCTCCTTTGGAAGCTATTAGTCTGCATTTCACTTAGTTTCATCTATTACCATCACCCTAGCCCATGCTCTTGACCTTCGTTAACTAGATCACAATTAATATCCCAATTCATCTCCTAGTATCCAGTTGTCTTGTCTGCCAATTCAATTTATACACTGTCACTATATGGATGTTCCTGAATCAACACATTCAAATCACAGATTCAAAAACCTTGTTACCCACAATGTCCTCTGGAGTAAGTGTGAACTTTTCAGATAGGTATTCAGATCTCCCCTAATCTAATTCATCTCACATTATATTTACTGTCACTCTCCATTCCTAACCCTCCAACCCAACCATGAGTTCTCATCAGACTTTGACTGTATCATGCTACTTTCTGCCTCTCCTCCTTTGCTCACATGATTTCCCCTCTGGAAACCCCTTCTGTGCTTCTTTCCACTGATCCAAATCCTTATTTTCCTCGAAGGTCTAGCTCAGTTCTTCTCTCACGCAGCCTTCCTAACAACTGGCTTCATGTTTCTTTCTCCGGCCCCAGACTACTGTCCGTGCCAATGGATGTGGGTTCTGCGGACTTCTGGGGATTCCTGAGACCCTTTCAGGGAGACCATGAGGTCACAAGCATTTTTATATAATATTAAATGTTATTTCTTTTTCTCATTGTTTTACATCTACAATGACGGTACAACAACCAGCACCACAGCACAACTCAGCAGTGGCACCAAACCGTGCACACCATCACCGTACTCTTCACCGCGACCAACTTCACTGCAGGACAGACTCCACCTCTCACCGCTGTAGTAGCCATCCTCCCTTCTCTCTCCCCACTGGTAACACTAGTTTGTTCTCTATATTTGTGAATGGCTTCACTTAGGAATGTTCTTCATGAAGCTGAAACAATTACTAACTTTATGAAACCTTGATCCTTGAGTACCTGGGTTTTTAATAGTCTGTAAAGAAATGGAGGTACTCATAAAGCACCCCTGCTGTGCATCAAAGTATGACGGTGGTCTTCAGGAAAATCGCCAAGCAATTTTTGAGTTGTCGGTTTTTTCACAGAACCCCACTTTCACTTGACAGACAACTGACACAAAGTGCAGTTATCAAGCTTGAGTGTTTGGCAGATATTTCCCCTAAAATGAACAACGCGAAACTGTCATTTCAAGGAAAATGGCTGACAATATTTGTTGCTAATGATAAAATTCATGCTTTTGAGCAATTAACATATTAGAATGTAAGACAACGTGTATTTGCCACTGGGAACTTGACAGGTTCCCAATATTTAATGGATTTTCTGATGAGACTGACGAAATGGAGATTGGAGATATATTTTTTTATATTTTATATCATGAAATGGATCAAAATTTGTAAGAGTTAGTTAATTCAATGAACCAATATTTTCCAACTGCCCTATGCACAATGATAAAATCATGCTTGGATAAAGATTCAATCAAAATGCAAGACAGACTTCACCTCCCACCCCTATGTTAGCCATCCTCCCTTCTCTCACCACTGGTAACCACTAGTTTGTACTCTCTATTTATGAATCTGCTTCTTTTTTCTTTTGTTCACTAATTGGCTGTATTTTTTAGATTCCACATATAAGCAATATCATACAGTATTTGTCTTTCTCTGTCTGACTTACTTCACTTTAGCAAAATACATCCAAGTCCATCCATGTTGATACTATGCCTTAGCAATTGTAATTAATGTTGCTATAAACATTGAGGTGGACGCATCTTTTCAAATTAGTGTTTTTGTAGCTTTCAGGTATATATACCCAGGAATGGAATTGTTGGGTTATACAGTAACTTTATTTTTAGTTTTTTGACAAGCCTCCATACTATTTTCCACAGTGGCTGCTCCCACCAATAAGACAGGAGAGTTCCCTTTCTCATCTCCTTCCCCACATTTGTATTCCTTTTTTTTTTTTTTTTTTGATGACAGCCATTCTGACAGGTGTGAGGTGATTTCACTGAAGTTTTGATTTGCATTTCCCTGATGAATAGTGATGTTGAGCATCTTTTTCTAAGCCTAGACAGCTACTCGTAAACTAATGAAATTAGAACATTCTTTAACCCCATACACAAAAATAACTCAATATGGATTAAAGACCTAAATGTAAGCCTGGATACTATCAAACTCCTAGAGGAAAATACAGTCAGAATACTCTTTGAAATAAGTTGCAGAAATATCTTTTTGGACCCATATCTTACAGCAAAGGAAACAAAAGCAAAAATAAACAAATGGGGCTGAGTTACACTTAAAAGCTTTTGCTAAGGACAACCTACTGAACAGGAGAAGATATCTGCAATTGATATGACTGATAAGGCATTAATATTCAATATATATAAACGCTCATACAACTCAACAACAAAAAACAAACAATTCAATTTTAAAAATGGGCAGAAGAAAAGAACAGACATTTTTCCAAAGAGGTAATGCAAAGGACAACAGGCACATAAAAAAAGATGCAAGACAGGCTTTTAACACACAAAAGCTCATTGAAATGGTTTTGCATTCTGTATCACATGCAATGTTTAAGAACTAATACTTGATGAATTTTAATGTGGCATCAAAGAAGAATATTGACATTGACCTAAAAAGGCTTTAAAATACTCTTTTCTGGAAGGCTGCATCTATGTCATATACTTCAACCAAAACAACATACTGCAACTTTTAACTAAGTTAAAAGACTCCGATAGAAGAAACAGCTGTCTTCTCTTAAAGAGATCTGTAAAATATATAAAATAATGCCACTCTTCTTACTAATTTTTGTTTTAGAAAAGTCACATTTCATAAAATATTTTCATATGTAAAAAATTTTCATATTTTGAGTTTCTTATGGATTTTTAAATTATTTTTTCAGTTCTAATACTATCAGTTATTTAATACAGAGAGATATATCCATGTTAAAGATGCTCTTTGGAGGTCAATATTTTATTAAGAGTGTAAAGTATAAGAATATAAAAAGTTTAGAACTGCTGTTCTATAACATTCATTCTGGCTCTTAATTTTACATTATATAAATTGTTATCGTATGATACCATATAGAGTATGTGAAGTCACTCAATCATGTCTGACTTGGCGACCCCATGGACTATATAGTCCATGGAATTCTCCAGGCCAGAGTACTGGAGTGGATAGCCTTTCCTTTCTCCAGGGGATCTTCCCAACCCAGGGACCAAACCCAGGTCTCCCGCATTGCAGGCGGATTCTTTACCAGCTGAGCCACAAGGGAAGCCCATATAGAGTGTAATGCCACCTATTTTTATGTATACATACTATAATTTTAATTGGATTATAATGTGAAGGAAAAGAACTGTTTTTAACCTATAACAACTAGTAAAGTAAGCCAACAGATACTTGCTGAACTGCCTTGAGATAATATATTCAAGTCAAAGTGTTTAATAGACAAGGTTCTGCCTTGTCAGTTTCCAAAGGCTATTCCAGGTGGTCTGGAAAATTTAAGATTATGCTCTATTCCAATGCAGTTGTCAGCTACTATATTCCATTAACATGTTTTCGTTTGTTTGTTTTTGGCCTTACCATGTCGCTTGTGCAATCTTAGTTCCCCAACCAGGGACTGAAACTGTGTCCCTGTGGCAATGAAAGTGCAGAGTCCTAACCACTGGATCTCCAGGAAATTCTCACTAACATAGACCCTCATTGACTTTTTTTTTTTTTGAAGTTTGCAAATTCTTTCTTTTCCAGCTGTTGAAACAATATTTCTGAGAGCTGAGGTTACCTCTAGTGGCGAAACCAGAGCCAGCTATTAAGCAGCCAGAATGCTACTGTAATTGAATACACGACCATTTCTCTCTTAGCCAGTTCTTTGTTCTCCTCTTCCAGAAGTTGTAGACGTCTATTTAGTTTGATTATCTGTAGCCTTAATGAAGCTGCATCTACAACTGTCATGTCTTCTGAAGCTCCTTCAGTCATTGCATCTATATTTGAAATGCCATGCCTGACGTTGTCAAGATAAGGATTAGAAGTGGCGGCAGCAGACCCATCACGCAACACGGGTATGGAGTCAGTTTTGACCAGCTGTCCATTTTGGCAAACAGCATTTTCACTCATAGAGCATTCTCTTTTTAGCCTGCCAACTGCACGGATTTCTTCATTTTGAGGGGTTGGAGCAGGTCTTTCTAAATCCAGAAAATCTAGCGGTCTTTCACTCAGTGTAAGCACACAAGGTGGTGTATTTAGAGCCAGAGGCTTAAAGGGAGTTAACTGTATAAGGTCAAGATCTGCTGGTCTTAAAAATGGAATGTCTTCATTATTTCCCGCTATCACAATTCTCCCCGGAACTTGCATAATCACACTAGCGTTTGAAACGCCTTCTTGAAACCCTTGTTCCAGGTCAGCATTTGGTGGTGCTACCTTTAATTTTTCTGGGACCCTCATTAGCTGACTAACACCTTCGGTGTATTCCATTTCACACTGAATTCGACTAATTTCTGCCATCTCAGCAGCAGTGGGAGAAGGAAAGGCCGCCCCACTCACGAAATGTGTACCAATTACGGCTTGCTCTTTGGCATTATCTGCTTCTGTGCATCATATTACATCCATCAACTAGCCTCAGTATGCACGTGCTGGATTTAGAGCCACTTCTGCACCCCTGGGCCCGCTGGAGGGTCCCAGCAGCAAGGGCCGCCCCTCGCTGGCTCCCGGGTGCTCAGGTGGACAGTCTCAGAGGCCGCTGGAGGTCTCACAGGCCTATGGAGGCCCCACAGCCAGCTGGGAAAGAAAACCCTCATTGACATTTTGAATGACTATGTTGTTCCATCCAAGTATTTTCCCTATCTCTGCACCTGTAGTTTCCACCTCCTAAATTTCCTTCTCTCCCTCTCCATGATTCCTGACTCTTCATGGAGCCCTTTCCTGACCTTTCTTGTAGCTTGGGTCTCTCTGACTTTCTCTCAGAGCACCTTATACTCATCTTTAAATGTCACCTCTCACAATTTTAATTGTCTAATTATTTGATTAATGTCTGTCCCTCTCACTGGAATATATGCCCCAAGGGATATTTCAGTGAAATTTCTCAATTGTATCTATTTTACAGGGCTATAGAAATATTAAATGCATAAATATTATTAAATAAATCAACTGAAATTAATTAACCCTTTATCCTATGACATTTAGTAATATGATAGCTAAAGCATCAGGAGGAAAATTTTATTACACATCACAGAAGAAATAAATTGATGTGTTTTCTCTTTTTAGACAAACTGCTCAGAAAGTAGATCATGGATGGCTGAAGTGTGCACAAGGGGACTGTGTGAGTCCTGGAAAGAGAGGTGGCAATGCTTCTGTAGGGGGCAAGAAGACAGGGACAGGTTGAATCCGCAGGTCAGACGTAAGCGGCTGGGAAGATTCTGAGGTTTCCAGCCCAAGTGGCTGAAAGGATGGAGATTACTTTTACCAAAATTCAAAAAGCTGGAAGAGAAATACAATTAGAGGGGAAAGATTATGAATCAGTAAGATTTCCAAGTGGAGATGCCAGGGGTCTGGGGTTGAGAGAAGAGAGCTGAGGCTGCAAGTATAAACTTGGGAGGTGTTAACACAGAGCTTATAATCGAATCTGAGGAAGTCAGTGAGAAGAGTGGGTGACTCTGGGTGAGCTCTGAGGACATGGGACAGATAGGAAGGGCTTGGGTGAGAGAGGAGCAGATAGTGGGAAGGCAGAGAAGTGGTGGGAAAGATGGAGAAAGGGGCAACCACACGGTAAACTAACTCCCTTCTTCCCCATCCCTTCTTTCCCTTCTCACTTTCTCTGTCCCCTCACCCACCCCCGCACAGGGACTACCAGAGGAGGCTACTAACTGGACAGCTTATGTTCTGTTTCTCCTTCTCATGCCCCCTACGTACTCATGCCACACTGATCTCTCTCTGGCTACAGTGTTCAGTACAATAGCTACTAGCTGCATGGGGTTATTTAATTTACCTGAATTAAAATGAGACAGAATTACATATGCAGTTCCTCTGTCTCACTAGCCACTTTCAAGTGTCCCTACAACCATGTGTAACTAAGTGGACAGCACAGACACAGAACAGATGGAAACATGGTCAGTGCTGCCCCTAGACACAGCTTTGTCTCCTCAGCTCAAAAGTCCAGACTCTTAGCTGGAGACTGCTACAGTCTACCCTAAACTATCTTTTTTATTTTTTTTAACTGTTGATTTTATACTGGGGTATAGCCAATTAACAACGTCGTGACAGTTTCAGGTGGACAGCAAAGGAACTCAGCCATACGTATACATGTAACCATACTCCCCCAAACTCTCCTCCCATCCAGGCTGCTGCATGACATTAAGCAGAATTCCCTGTGCTATACAGTAGTTCCTTGTTGGTTATCCATTCTGAATATAGCAGTGTGTACATATCAATTCCAAACTCCTATCCTTTCTCCCCCACTCTCCCTCCCTAGCAACTATAAGTTCACAGAACTAACTTTTTAACTTCATTTTCTTCTCCTTTCCTAGATCAACCTTGTGCTGGATACAAACTGAGCATACCTCACTCTCTTCCACTTTCATTTCCTGACTTAGGCCATGCTATTTGGGTACCCTCCAGTAATATATCTACTGAGATGGTTAGGTTTATGCATTACCTTGCCTGGGTTCTGTGTTGCTGTGCTTAGTCGCCCAGTCGTGTCGGACTCTTTTTGACCCCATGGACTGTTGCCCACCAGTCCTCTGTCCATAGGGATTCTGCAGGCAAGAATACTGGAGAGGGTTGCCATGCCCTCCTCCAGGGGATCTTCCCAACCCGGGATCGAACCCAGGTCTACCACATTGCAGGCAGATTCTCTGCCATCTTGAGACACCAGGGAACTCAAGCAATCCAAACATGAATCTAAGAGTTGCTATGAACTTATTTTGTAGATGTGGTTAACTGATGTGGTAATCAGATTACTTTAGGGAATAGAAATTATTCTCAATGATCTGAGTGGGACTCATGTAAGCAGCTGGCTGGCCTTAAGAAAGAAACTGAGGCTTCTCTGAGAAAAAGAAATTCCGTCTCTAGACTGCAGTGTCTGCCCCTACCCAAGGATTTCCTGCCTGCCCTTCCTGCCTCTGTGCCCCACAGATTAGAACCCACAGTTGTGGAAGCAGGTTCCTTGAGATAAGTCTCTTTAATAAATATTTCTCTGTATGTGTGTATTAATATAGATACATACATGTACATTTGTGTATATACATGTATGTGTATGTGTGTATGCTAAGTTGCTTCTGTTGTGTCCAACTCTTTGCGACCCTAGGGACTGTAGTCCACCAGGCTCCTCTATCTAAAGGATTCTCTGGGCAGGAACACTGGAGTGCATTGCCATTCCTTTCTCCAGGGGATCTTCCCAATCCGGGAATAAACCTGTGTCTCTCATGCCTCCTGCGTTGGCAGGCAGGTTCTTTACCACTAGCACTGCCTGAGAAGCCCATACACTCATACAGATAAAGCAAAACACATACATACATACATATGCTTACACATGTGTGTTTGTGTCTAGATATTCTATGAGTTCTGCATTCTGGTAACACCTTGACTGGTACAGATTTTAGTACCTGATAAAATGTACTCTTCAAGGTTGCAATACATACCAGCTTCTTCAAAAATACAAACCTGATTTTTCAAAGACAATGATTCTAGACCTGGCTGCACATTTGAGTCACCTTTGTAAACTTTATATAAACATATTCAGGTTCTGTATATAAACATAGGCAAGAGCAAGATTAGTATGTGAAGGCGGAGCTTGGGCGTTCATGTTTTTAAAGAGTTTCTCTGGTAATTCTGATGCCAGCCAAGGCTGAGAACTACAGTCCAAGCCAAACTCCTCTGGCACCTTTGCTATAAGTGCCACTGAAAATCATCAAACACAGCACACCATCTTACATTCTTTCAACCAGCATCAGTTACATGATTTAACATCTGTCAGATAATAATACAGTGTCCAGGGGATACAGGCAACAGTATACCCACTCTTGGTCTTAAGGGCAAACACTGAGATATACAGCTTAATATTATTCTTTGAAGCACACTGATTAATGAATTATTATGTAATGGAATAAATAAAAATTTTACTGCAATATTTAGAGAAGCTGATAGTCGTTATTCAAAACAGTGCATAATTTAAGTAGCTCTTATTTCAACTGGAAACTCTATCAGCAAGTGTAAATAAATGCTCTCTATATGTATTTATTAACAGACTGTACTGTTGGTATTTGTGATACTGCCAGGCATGATTAATTCTCAACCCAGAGATCGTTTGGTAGGCACCGAAGTGTCTGTAACTACTTTCTTAGCAGCAAAAGCTACAAATGCTCCTGTGAGCTCGATCTAAGGAGAGCAAAACCAGTTGCTGAGATCAACACAGTCTGATTTAATCTGCAAGAGCAGGAGGAGGGTTCGCCTGGGCTGAAGAATGTGGGCTGGGACCACTGCAAGGCTGGCTAGCCTGGCACCTGCAAGATGCTTTGCCGACTCTAAGTCAAGCCATAAATGTTAGGTAAGACTTCTCACTGTATTATTATTCTATGAACACACTTTTCAGATAGCTAAAATGCTTTTCAACCCCTGTGCAGTCACTGAACAACACTCTTGCGAGAAAATCTACTGCTGATTTTTCTGCTTTTATACATTCAGAAAACTAAGATCATGGCATCTGGTCCCATCACTTCATGGCAAATGGATGGGGAAACAGTGAAAACAGTGGCTGACTTTATTTTTCTGGGCTCCAAAATCACTGCAGATGGTGACTGCAGCCATGAAATTTAAAGACGCTTACTCCTTGGAAGGAAAGTTATGACCAACCTAGACAGCTATTAAAAAGCACAGATATTACTTTGGCAACAAAGGTCCGTCTAGTCAAGGCTACGGTTTTTCCAGTGGTCATGTATGGATGTGAGTTGAACTGTGAAGAAAGCAGAGCACCAAAGAATTGATGCTTTTGAACTGTGGTGTTGGAGAAGACTCTTGAGGGTCCCTTGGACTGCAAGGAGATCCAACCAGTTCCTCCCAAAGGAAATCAGTCCTAGGTGTTCACTGGAAGGACTGATGTTGAAGCTGGAACTCCAATACTTTGGCCACCTGATGCGAAGAGCTGACTCATTTGAAAAGACCCTGATGCTGGGAAAGATTGAGGGCAGGAGGAGAAGAGGATGACAGAGGATGATATAGTTGGATGGCATCACCGACTCAATGGACATGGGTTTGGGTGGACTCTGAGAGTTGGTGATGGACAGCGAGGCTTAGCATGCTGTGGTTCATGGGGTCGCAAAGAAACAGACACGACTGAGCAACTGAACTGAACTGAACTTATACAAGAGGAGACTGAACTCCTAAAAGGAAAATCAACTTTTTCCCCAAGGGACTGAGAGCAGAGCTGCGAAGGGATGGAGGGCTTCCAATCCCCTGGAATTCCATCATGCTTAGTTTCCTAGGGATGCTTTTAGGACTTTCTTTTACAAAAAAGAAAAAAAAATTTCAAAAAAAAAATAAGAACACTTTTCAAAGTTACACAAGTGCCTCCTCTCATTTACCTCTCTCAACTTTCTTACTTCCTCTTTCACAAGACAGTTTATTTGGTTTACTTGTTAAAAACACTTGAGGCTCATGGAAGTTCACGAAAGGGTGGTGATACCATTAGCATCACTAAATGATCTGTCAAAACTTTCATCATGTGTTTTTATTCTAATGGATTTGGACTTCACAGTCAAATTCTACTCCAGTTTCAAGTATGGCCTTGACTTGATATGTTTTAATTCATATTAACATTGTAAAGATCCATATTATTGGTTTGTCCATTATAATTAATGAAAATTCTCTTCAGTAGCCATTACAATTGTCAGATCACATTAATCTACATTTCAAAAAGTGACTTGGGAGAAGGAACTGTAAATACATTTTCCGTTTTTGAAGGAGCCGTTAGGGTTTTCAGGGTAAAAGCATATTTATTTTTTTTTTTTTTTTCTCAAACCAGAGACAGACTTAAGGAATATATTTGAGACTTAAGAGTAAAAATGCACTTTTTATTATTGTTGTTGAAATAAGAAAAACTACAGTTAAGTATTAAGACTTCAGGAATGAAAGAATTTTAAATCCTCTTTCCAAAGCCCTTAAGCCTTCCAAATTAATGAAGAGTTCAAAATGCAGGAGGGTCAGCAACAGCTGAAATCTCACTGAGCTCCCCTTTTCAATTTTCTAGGAATCCTGTGAATTCATATTGTGTTTACATTTCCACCAAGTTCTGTGTTTCTCTTTAAATTTTTATTACAACTTTTTTACATTAGCGCAGTTTTTTAGGTCATGGCACGGTCAGGTCATTTACTGGCAGACTTTCAGCTTTAACTCAATTCTTTTGCTTTTGTGGGCTTTTCTGGCCATTACTGCGATATGCTTCTAGATGACTTATAATCAAATGAGTTCCATGGTAAATATTGCTATCACATCTTTGTTCAGAATGCCCAGGGCTCCCTGCTTTCCTCATGCATGTTTTTGTCAAATTAATTTTGACATTCCCCAGATAACAGATAGCTTGCTGAATTTCAAATGGGATGCACTGTGGGAGAGCAATTCACAAAGCATTTTACAGTCAAGGGCTTCTGAAAACAGGGACTGAAACCAGGTAGAATGAACACTGTTCTGTGGAGGAAAGGGTTTTGATTAATTACGTAATTTGGCTGCTGATGACAATAGGTTGAATTAGGGAAATAAAAAATAAAAGCAACTCAGATGCATCCATGAGCCAAATGTAACTGACTAAATGGTACATTCCCAGAAACATCCTCTTTCCCTCCTTCCCCACTTTCCATCAACTACCAAGTCCAGCAGCACATAAATCACGCATGCCCTTCCTTTCCTTCCCACTGGCTTGGCCAAGTATTCATCATCTGCCGAGACTATCATCTAGTCTGTCCGTTTGTGAACGACTCCAAGGTAGCTCAGTTAATGAGACCGTCTTTCTACTGAAATGAAATCTGTCTGCCTATGTATACCTTCTATCCCTAGGTTTTAATACCATATTTTGCACCATCATCCACCTATTACCACTGTCAAAATATGTACCTGCTGTCATCTTCTTGCCTGGGTCAGGATCCACCACCATGCTTATCTTTCTCTTCTCAATACATTTTCCCTTCAAATGGAGCACCCAGATGGGGAGGTGGCTTCACCAATACTGAACAGAAGAAGTCTAGTATTTCTTGGTTTTGGACAGATAGGTATGAATACAACCCAGATGCACATAAAATTTCTGACATCGTTATTACATGCTCAACTCATACTGAGTTTAATTACAGCCTCTTCATGTGAATCAGTTATTGGCCTCAGCTCTTGTGATCTTTCCTTAGGCAACTGGTACTTACGAATTAGGAGCTGGAGCTGACTTTAATTCATATTGATTTTTGTCTCCTCTAGAAATTGATTTCCATCCTTATTCCGCAGTCTTGGCAAGATCAATTGCCCAGATAAGCACACTCTCACTAGGCCCACATTTCTTCAATCTGTATTTAAAAATGATTATTTTCCCACACACCTTGCTAAACTCAAGACATAAAATGTCTGCAGCTTTCTCCTATTCTAAAAGCCTAATAATGCCCATGAAAAAAAAAAAAAAAAGAAAAAAAAGGAAAGGAACATGCTGTCAGTTTGACATGACTTATTTTTACTGTTTTACTGAACTCAAGCTGGTTCCTGATGACCTTTTCTTTTAACAGTCACAACCCATCTGCTTAAAAACAAACAAACAACAACAAAAAAAAACCACCTCAGCTGTAATATCCCTGGAGATAAATGCTCCAGCTTCAATGTCTCCATTTATCAGAATATAGTCCACCATGCCCAACTTCCTCCCAACCCCATCCCTTTTTGAAGACTATCACATTTGTCCTCTTTCTATTCTTCTGGCACCTGGTCCCCATATGACCTCACGATTATCAGCTGTGGTTCCATGAACAAATTTATAAGCTCTTTTAATGCCCTGATAACTACATAATTTTTCTAGTCAGGAAGCTTAAACTGCTTTGGAATAACTGTATTCCTTTCTAAAACTGTCTAGTGTGGTGTGGGCTTCTATAGCCTCATACTAGAACTTGAGCCATTTCAATCAAAAGATGACCTTCATTAGCAGAAAAGACAAAAGTAGTCATTTAGAAGCTGATGAGCTCTTTTCTTCTCTGTCATCATGTACCATTAAATTTTCTTCCTCAGGTGAGGGACTCCTCACTGCTTCTTCAGGGTTTAACATAACTCAAAGTCTATCCTTCTCTCTTTCACGATGCTAATAAGCATTTGTTCACAGGCCCGTACTCACTCACTCCGCATCTTAGTTTTATTTGCCCTTCTTCAGTAATGATGGAAAAAAAAAATAAGGTTGGAGTATTCCAGAGGATCAAGGCTAATGCACGGAATGAACACTTCTTAGCACTCTGTGTTCAGCAGCGTTTAGCAAGTCTGGCCTGGCTGGGTACAGAAGCCCACTCACAACTGATGACTGTTTCTCTGGGAAAATACACTCTGCATGCCAAAGAAGTGACTCGGAAAGAAATTTCTCAGATGTTTGTGTCTTGGACTGCCTTTTGCTCCTAGGCCCCAGCTTCTGAATCAATCACATTAAACATATAAGTAGATCCTCTTCCTCCAGATTCAGGAAAAACACCATCACTTTTTTCCTCCTGAATGCACAAAAAGCTTTCAACACTGAAATGCCCTGTGAATTTCTACCACAGCAAATGGTCCAGTTTAGGAAATCTTACTAGTCTATTTGCCTTTGATCTCCTTTTCCTTTTTGACCATCCTTATACCCAATTAACATTCCTTTGTTTGGGTGATACCCCCTCTTTTTAAACGGTTTTTTATTTGAGTAGAGTTGACATACAATGTTGTGTTAGCTTCAGATATATGGCAACGTGATTAGTTGTGTGTGTGTGTGTGTGTGTGTGTCTGGCTTCCCAGATGGTGCTAGTGGTAAAGAACCTGCCTGCCAATGCAGGAGACACAGGAGACCCAGGTTCAATCCCTGAGTCAGGAAGATCCCTGGGAAGAGGGCATGGCAACCCACTCTAGTATTCCTTCCTGGAGAATGCCAAGATCAGAAGAGCCGGGAGGGCTACTGTCCATGGGGTCACAAAGAGTCGAACACGACTGAAGTGACTTAGCATGCACGTACGCATATACATATATACACATACATATACACATATATACACACCTTCTTTTTCATTTTCATATAGGTTATCACAAAATTGTGAGCGGAGTTCTCTGTGCTATACAGCAGGCTCTTGTACTGTGTGCTAAGTCACTTCGCTTGTGTCTGACTCTTTGCAACCCTATGCACTGTAGCCCACCAGGCCCCTCTGTCCATGGGATTCTCCAGGGAAGAATACTGGAGTGGACTGCCATGCCCTCCTCCAGGGGATCTTCCCGACCCAGGGACTGAACCTGGGTCTCTCGCATTTCCTGCACTGGAAAGTGGATTCTTTAACACTAACACCAGCAGGGAAGCCCACAGTAAGTCCTTATTAGTTATCTATTTTATATATATTAATGAACATATGTTAATCCCAATCTCCTAATTTGTCACTCTCTGCCCCATCCCACCCCAATATCCCCTTTCAGTTCAGTTCAGTCGCTCAGTCGTGTCCAACTCTTTGTGACCCCATGAATCACAGCATGCCAAGCCTCCCTGTCCATAACCAACTCCCAGAGTTCACTCAGACTCACGCCCTTCGAGTCAGTGATGCCATCCAGCCATCTCATCCTCGGTCGTCCCGTTCTCCTCCTGCCCCCAATCCCTTCCCTTTAGTAACCATAAATTTGCTTTCAATATATGTGAGTCTATTTCTGTTTTATAAACAAGTCCATTCATATTATTTTTTATTAGATTCCACATATAAGTGATATCATAAGATATTTATCTTTCTCTGACTTACTTACTTAGAATGATAATCTCTAGGTCCAGCCATATTGTTGCAAATGGCATTGTTTCATTCCCTTTTTATTGATATTCCATTGTATATATATATATACCACATCTTTTTATTCATTCCTCTGTCAATGGACATTCAAGTTGCTCCCAAGTCCTGTCTATTGTAAACAGTGTTACAACAAACACTGGGGTACATGTATCTTTTCAACTTATGGTTTTTTCCTGGATATATGCCCAGGAGTAAGATTCCAGGATCATATGGTAGCTCTATGTTTAGCTTTTTAAGGAACCCTCCATACCATTCTCCATAATGGGGGTATCAATTTACATTCCCAACAACAGTGTAGGAAGGTTCCTTTTTCTCCACAACCTCTTCAGCAACCTCTTCAGCATTTATTGTCTGTAGACTTTTCAGTGATGGCCATTCTGACTTACGTGGAGTGATACTTCTCTGTAGTTTTGATTTGCATTTCTCTAAGAATTAGTGCTGTTGAACATCTTTTCATGTGATTTTTGGCCATCTGCATGTCTTCTTTGGAGAAACGCTTTTTTAGTTGTGCTTTTTTTTTTTTTCCTTTAGTGAACTTAGTGCTATAAAGCTACAAGGCAAAGCCAGTCTGTTTCTTTATTTGCAGAAGGCACAAGAGAATAGATATACTTGAATGGAAGTTTTATCCCCAGTCTTCTCAGTCCTGAAGATCTTGGAGTCTGAGGCCAGTCTTTGGAACTTAAGTTGGGTTTATCGGGATTTCCAAGGAAGACTTTGGATTGACCATAAAATAAACCATATTCTCTCTCAATAGACCCAGCACCAATTCAGTTGCCTCAGGGTCATTTAGACCAGAAAAAAAAAAACAAAATGAAGTCTGGATTTGGGGGGAAAGTGCAGGAAATAAAGATGAAAATTGATCCTTGGAGCCTATTTTGAAACAAAACTTGATCAACCATTTTGAATCAAAACATGGAAACAAAACTCTGTAGACTCAGCTGGCTCTGATTTTTCCCCTCACAGCATTCACACCTCAGGGCAGAAAGGCTGACAGTTTCCTTGTTCTCTGTGCCACTTCCAGATAATCACTCTCTAGTGTTCTCGGGGGAAAAAAATAGTTCCTTTTAGGTCCACGCAAGTAGAATATACCCCCAGGCTTTCCTAGAGCCTGGCCTCCCCTACTTCTTAGCTGCTGCTTCTAGTTCAGGGCAAATCTGGCCCCAGCTCACACTGTCCCTCTCTGTTCCAGGTCCCCCATCAGACCAGAGGCACATCGCATGCACAGGTAAGACCAGTGCACACTGGCCTCTCAGTGACTGGACTCTTCATCTCCAACGTCCTTCTCCCTTTCATGTATCAACCTCCAAGGCCCCACCCTGGGCCTTGTCCTCACTTGAAACATTTTCTGTTCCAAAGTCACCTACTCAAGAACCCCTCTTTCTGAAGACAAAAACATCTTCTCATTTCACAGTGACCACAGAGGTCCCATGACTTTTCCTAATTAATCTGCTGATCCTCTTTTTCTTCCTTCTTTCTTAAGGTTCCATAACCAGGTCATCCGTTCAGTAACACTCTTACCAGACTCTTTCCATCAAGGTCACTGTGCAAAGCTCCGACTCTGGCTAAAGCTGGCTATGTGCTTTCTTGGTGTCTGAGAGATGCTGGAGAGAAGCCGCAGCAGCGCAGCTTGGCCTCGTCATAAACTGAGGGTCCTCGGCCCCACATGGGCCTTCACAAAGCCTAGCATTTTTCCCTCAGTTTCTCCAGGACAGCTTGGTCCCCAGTTCTCCACAAGTACTTCAAAATGCCGACTCCTCACACTTAGTGTTCTCTTCACTCTCAGCAGCTGAGAATTGAGGCAGTCAGATGGGAACTCCCTCAGCTTCTCTCCATCGAAGACGTAAACCAACAGCATCAGCCCACTGCACCTGTGCCTCAGGAGACAATGCTCTTCTTTGGAATGCTGACTCCTTGACATCTACAAACAATCCACGGCCATTTTCAAAGTCATGCTTTCCTCTAGAGTCAACAGTTCCTCACACGTGGATCCTCCCTGTCAACTTAAAACCTGTTCAAGTTTCTCCGTTTGACAGAAAAAAACCATCCCTGGCCTTCATATTCTCCTCTAGTTTTCTGAGCCCTTCAGAGTCAAACCCCTTCCTTGAGAGAGAGCTCAGTATTTTCTACCTCCTTTTCTCCTTCTCGTTCCATGATCTGCCCTAACATGGATTACAGGAGCATCTCCACGCTCCAGAGAAGCAACTCTATCCGAGGACACCAGTGACCTCAATGCCTTTTCAGTATTCATTTCACTCAGTTCAGTTCAGTTGCTCAGTTGTGTCTGACTCTTTGTGACCCCATGAACTGCAGCACAACAGGCCTCCCTGTCCATCACCAACTCCCAGAGTCCATCCAAACCCATGTGCATTGAGTCGGTGATGCCATCCAACCATCTCATCCTCTGTCGTCCCCTTCTCAATCTTTCCCAGCATCAGGGTCTCTTCAAATGAGCCAGCTCTTCACATCAGGTGGCCAAAGCATTTCAGTTTCAGCTTCAACATCAGTCCTACCAATGAACACCCAGGACTGATCTCCTTTAGGATGGACTGGTTGGATCTCCTTGCAGTCCAAGGGACTCTCAAGAGTCTTCTCCAATACCACAGTTCAAAAGCATCAATTCTTCGGTGCTCAGCTTTCTTTATAGTTCAACTCTCACATCCATACATGACCACTGGAAAAACCAGAGCCTTGACTAGACGGACCTTTGCTGACAAAGGGGACCGTTTTGTTTCCAGGGGACACTGAGCAATATCTGGAGCTATCTAGCTGGGGAAAGGGTCCTTTGCATCTTCTGGGCAGGGCCAAGGATGCTGCTAAACATTCTATAATGCACAGGACAGCCTCCACAACAAAGAGAAATCCAGACCAAAATGTCAGTGGTGTTGAGTTTGAGAAATCCTGAGATGACGACCCCTACACAACACCTTAAACTACTCACTACTTCATCCAGTTGAGCTGTTTCAAATCCTGAAAGATGATGCTGTGAAAGTGCTGCACTCAATTTGCCAGCAAATTTGGAAAACTCAGCAGTGGCCACAGGACTGGAAAAGGTCAGTTTTCATTCCAATTCCAAAGAAAGGCAATGCCAAAGAATGCTCAAACTACCGCACAATTGCACTCATCTCACATGCTAGTAAAGTAATGCTCAAAATTCTCCAAGCCAGACTTCAGCAATACGTGAACCGTGAACTCCCTGATATTCAAGCTGGTGTTAGAAAAGGCAGAGGAACCAGAGATCAAATTGCCAACATCTGCTGGATCATGGAAAAAGCAAAAGAGTTCCAGAAAAACATCTATTTCTGCTTTATTGACTATGCCAAAGCCTTTGACTGTGTGGATCACAATAAACTGTGGGAAATTCTGAGAGAGATGGGAATACCAGGCCACCTGACCTGCCTCTTGAGAAATCTGTATGCAGGTCAGGAAGCAACAGTCAGAACTGGACATGGAACAACAGACTGGTTCCAAATAGGACAAGGAGTACGTCAAGGCTGTATATTGTCACCCTGCTTATTTAACTTCTATGCAGAGTACATCATGAGAAACGCTGGACTGGAAGAAACACAAGCTGGAATCAAGATTGCCGGGAGAAATATCAGTAACCTCAGATATGCAGATGACACCACCCTTATGGCAGAAAGTGAAGAGGAGCTAAAAAGCCTCTTGTTGAAANGAAAAGGAGTACGTCAAGGCTGTATATTGTCACCTTGCTTATTTAACTTATATGCAGAGTACATCATGAGAAACACTGGACTGGAAGAAACACAAAGGCATGGCAAATAGAAAATACATAGTAAATTTTCGTTGGTGTTACTATTACCATCTTCAGACCCTCACTGATCTAAGTCCATGTACCTTACTTGTTCTTACTCTCTTCTGTGAGCTGGCTCTCTTCTTCTTCTTCTTTTTTTTTTATTGCTTCAAATTAAAGTTGGAAAAACACACATTTGAGACTCAGAGCTACTTGGCAGCATGAGTCAAAACTAATTTTTTGTAACCATGAGAGTGTTGGAACACTTCATTTCAAACCAATTGCCAACATGGAGCAGCAAGCCAGGCCAGAGCTGGAGCTTCACAGTTTTCCTTTTGCTGCGTGTAGATGGCTTCTAAGAATTCACATCTTAGAATGACCTGTGGCCCTGAGATAATCTCCTGGGAAATTCTTTGTCTTTTATGGTAGATTTTGAGGAAGTTAGAGACAGCTGTTTTTTTTTTTTCCTATCTCAGAAGTTTCTTTCTTCTTTCTCAGTTTGTAGTATTGCTTACCTGAGGCACAGTAAGAGGGTACAAAAGAAATAATAAACAGATCTCTTCTCTTATGTCACCACTTATTGATTGTTGGTGGGTGCCTGGAGCATCAACTTAAGAAGGATTCTGATGCAGCTTTTTGTTTGGTGGGAAGAGAGTGTTGATTGATTAGTAATGTCTGCCCTAGGTATGTGGGTGGGGAGGGTCAGAACTGAATGTCTCTGGAGGAAAAACACTTTTTCCAGAGGCTGGAAATCTCTACCTCCTCTCCATATTGCACATGCTATTTGTTTCTCTCCATCTTACTTTCCTGTCTGATCCACTGCTGCACGGGAGCTCAGAAATAAAATCAACTATTAGTTCAGTTGATTTCTTTCCAATAAAGCTTCAAGGGTGATGCACAGAAGAAAACTCAGTAAAATTTAAGTAAAGGTCATACACTGCCAGTGAAATCAGTAGACACTCTCCCATTCAGAGCACCCTTTACAAAATCAAGGTACTTGAACAGCAAAATTCAATAATCAGAAGGAAGATAAAAGTAATCAGTTCAGTTCAGTTCAGTCGCTCAGTCGTGTCCGACTCTTTGCGACCCCATGAATTGCAGCACGTGAGGCCTCCCTGTCCATCACCAACTCCCAGAGTTCACTCAGACACGCGTCCATCCAGTCTGTGATGCCATCCAGCCATCTCATCCTCTGTCGTCCCCTTCTCCTCCTGCCCCCAATCCCTCCCAGCATCAGGGTCTTTTCCAATGAGTCAACTCTTCAAATGAGGTGGCCAAAATATTGGAGCTTCAGCTTTAGCATCATTACTTCCAAAGAAATCCCAGGGTTGATCTCCTTCAGAATGGACTGGTTGATCTCCTTCCAGTCCAAGGGACTCTCAAGAGTCTTCTCCAACACCACAGTTCAAACAATGAGGTACCATTTCACACCAGTCAGAATGGCTGTGATCCAAAAGTCAACAAGCAATAAATGCTGGAGAGGGTGTGGAGAAAAGGGAATTCTCTTACACTGTTGGTGGGATTAAGTACAGCCACTATGGAGAACAGTGTGGAGATTCCTTTAAAAATTGCAAATAGAATTGCCTTATGACCCAGCGATCCCACTGCTGGGCATACACACCGAGGAAACCAGAATTGAAAGAGACACGGGTACCCCAGTGTTCATCGCAGCACTGTTTATAATAGCCAGGACATGGAAGCAACCTAGATGT
>SJXQ01010415.1:0-16069 GCA_006408695.1 Aepyceros melampus
ATGCGAAGAGTTGACTCATTGGAAAAGACTCTGATGCTGGGAGGGATTGGGGGCAGGAGGAGAAGGGGACGACCGAGGATGAGATGGCTGGATGGCATCACGGACTCGATGGATGTGAGTCTGAGTGAACTCCGGGAGTTGGTGATGGACAGGGAGGCCTGGCGTGCTGCGATTCATGGGGTCACAAAGAGTCGGACACGACTGCGCGACTGAACTGTACTGAACTGAACTGAACCTTCTTTTCATTCTTGCAAATTTGGCAAGGATATTTTTTAAAAAATGATGTTGTGTTCCTCAGTTCAGCAGTTGCTCAGTTGTGTCTGACTCTTTGTGACCACATGGACTGCAGCACGCCAGGCTTCCCTGTCCATCACCAACTCCCAGAGCTTGCTCAGACTCATGTCCATCGAGTCAGTGATACCATTGTGTCCCCAGCACATGATATTAGTTTACCCCATATTGGTGATATTAACTTTCATAATTTGGTTAAAATGGTGTCAATCATATTTTTCCATTGTAGAGATACTCTTCCCTCTTTTAAATGAACTGGTTTTAGGGGAGTACTTTGATACTTTGTAAATATCCTGCTCCCAAGAAAATTTTGCCCAGTCATTTTAGTGTTGGTTAATGACCTATCCAAATTCCTTATTACTGTAATGCAGTGTTTGCCAAACTATTATTTTTCTGTCATTCCCTTTACATTTATTAGTTGACATTGAATTGTAAGAAAGATCCTGCCTGTCTGTCATTTCTGATAGGTTCAGATCTCCTCCTGTGTGTGCACGTTGCCCCCAGTCCCCCGTGTGGACTTAGATGTCCACTGAATTCCAGACAGCTTATCCAACACCTGAACTTGATGAATGGGCGGGGTGGCTGGTGAAAGCAGTGCTGAGCTGGTGGTGAGAGTGCAGCTCTCGTTGTTCTGTGAATTTGTTCACTAACTGTCACCCAGCCCTGTGAGGCAGCTGCTGTTGTCCTACTTGTAAGACCAGGGAGGAGCTGGAGGCACGGGAGAGGTTCTCTCACCTGGCTAGTGAGCTGCCTGGTCACAATTTGAACCCAGGCTGAGTGCAGGAGTTTAATCCTCATGTTGCCATCTTTTGATTGCCTTATTTTCATTCTTCCTCTCTGTCTCCCTTTGGCAACCAGAGTGATTTTAAAAAAGGAATCCTGCAGTATATTTTTCTGTGTTCAGTGAAAGTCAGGTCTTCACTGTGGGTGATGAGGCCCTGCTTGGTCATGAGTCCTGCTGCTGTCCAGGCTGCTTTTTTCTTTGCCACCTCTGTGCCAACTGTGTGGCTCACAACAAACTGGAAAATTCTTCAAGAGATGGGAATACCAGACCACCTGACCTGCCTCCTGAGAAATCTGTATGCAGGCCAGGAAACAACAGTTAGAACCGGACATGGAACAAGGGCTGGTTCCAGATTGGGAAAGGAGTACATCAAGGCTATATATTGTCATCCTGCTTATTTAACTTATATGCAGAATACATCATGGGAAATGCCGGGCTTGATGAGCACAAGCTGGATTCAAGATTGCTGGAAGAAGTATCTCAGATATGCATAATATCTCAGATATGCAGATGACACCACCCTTATGGCAGAAAGCAAAGAGGAACTAGAGAGCCTCTTGATGAAGGTGAAAGAGGAGAGTGAAAAAGTTGGCTTAAAACTCAACATTCAGAAAACGAAGATCATGGCATCTGGTCCCATCATTTCATGGCAAATAGATGGGAAACAATGGAAACAGTGTCAGACTTTATTTTCTTGGGCTCCAAAATCATTGCCAATGGTGGCTGTAGCCATGAAATTCAAAGATGCTTGCTCCTTGGAAGAAAAGCTGTGATAAACCTAGACAGGATATTAAAAAGCAGAGACATTACTTTACCAACACAAGTCCGTCCAATTAAAGCTATGGTTTTTCCAGTAGTCATGTATGGATGTGAGAGTTGGACCATAAAGAAAGCTGAGAACTAGAGAATTGATGCTTTTGAACTGTGGTGTTGGAGAAGACTCTTGAGAGTCCCTTAGACTGCAAGGAGTCAAACTAGTCAATCCTAAAGGAAATAAGTCCTGAATATTCATCGGAGGGACTGATGCTGATGCTGAAGCTGAAGCTTCAATACTTTGGTCACCTGATGCGAAGAACTGACTGGTTGGAAAAGACCCCGATGCTGGGAAGGATTGAAGACAGATGGAGAGGGGGTCGCCAGAGGATGAGATGGTTAGATGGCGTAACTGGCTGATTGTTCTTTTTCCTCTCAAGTAATATGCACAGTGTCTGCTAATCTTTCAGGGAAGTCACTTTTTCTGTTATTGCTAATATCTTGTATACTTATATATGTATGTGTCTTTCTGTCTGGGTATATGCAGGGTTGTAGTACTCTATGTCAGGAAATACAGTAGCAGTTCTCCTCACCCACTGCCAAGCAGTTCAGTGTACTGTGTCCATTACCTGATTTACCTTTAGTTACTATAAACTTTTAAATTTGATTTTTTAAGTTGTATAGATAATTTATACAATAAAAATAATTTTACCTATCAACTTCTAGAATTCCAATTATGTATAGGGCACTTTCTTTTTACTTGTTGATATAAAACAGAGTGAGATTTTTGTGTTCGGGCTGTCTTAAGTATTTGTTCAGGTCTTTCACATATCTTAACCTTCAGTAGGTGCTCACAGGTGTTGAGCAGCATCTCACGTCACACATGTGGTGGCTGAGGGCTTAGGGCTTTAATGTACTTTTCATAGCAGGCTATAGTAGTTACCAGCCTGGCGTGCTGCGCTCCATGGGGCCACAGAGTCAGACATGACTGAGAGACTCAGCTGATAATTATCGGAAGAAAACAGTAAAGTCACCATGGAAAACAGCACATGAAATTTGTTTTTAGAGCATTATACATTTGTAGAACTAACTGATGAAAGAATTCTAAATTAAAAATAATTATGATGTATTTGGTATGAGGGCAGAAATCAGTTGGTAGGAAATAAATATCCCTAATACAGTGTCTCTCATAGAGGAGACATGTTTTTCCACATGGAGGGTTTTCCTGTGGACAGGGTTACAGGCATGTGAGTACCCCACAGTGATCTTTCGTGTCCTCTGTCACCACCAGTTAGAGGATACCTGCTGGGAACTTCTGCAGTCGAGCTCAAACTGCTCACTTCCCTCACTTGTCTCAAGGCTCATTTAATTAGAACTTGTTTTAAGGTATACCCCAAAGCATATCATCATTTTCCATTAGGGTTTCCCAGGTGGCTCAGATGATAAAGAATCTGCCTGCAGTGCAGGAAAGTCGAGTTTGATCCCTGGGTCAGGAAGATCCCTTGGAGAAGAAAATGGCAACCCACTCCAGTACTCTTGCCTGGAGAATTCCTTGGACAGAGGAGCCTGGTGGGCTGCAGTCCATGGGGTCACAAAGACATGAATGAGTGGCTGACAGTTTTGCTTTTTTTTCTCATTAAACTAGTCTTAGTTTGGGGCTTTCCTGATAGCTCAGTTGGTAAAGAATCTGCCTGCAGTGTGGAAGACCCCAGTTCAATTCCTGGGTCAGGAAGATCCCCTGGAGAAGGGATGGGCTACCCAGTTCAGTATTCTGGCCTGGAGAATTTTAGTCTGTGTATTTCTTTTTAAGTCAAGTGCCTAAACCTGTGCTCTCCTCAAGAGGCTAGCCATTGGCCATCTATGGTTATTACAGTGAAAGCTGAATGAGAGAACAGCTGAGCTGCAATGTCACACCATCACGCTGAAGTGCTCAGTATGGACTGTGACAAGTGATTGCCCTTTTGGATGGCAGACACAAATCATTCTCACTGTTACAGGAGTTCTTTTGGTTAATGCTGCTTTAGTCAGAAATGTATATAGAAAATATGGAGAAAAAAACTGGGAACAAATTATTCCTGTTTTTAGCTTTGTATTTTGAAATAATATTAAATTTTACAAAAAGAATACAAAGATCCCGCCCCATATACTTTTAATCATTCACCAATTTCTGATGTTTACCAGTTCAGTTCTCTCAGGCCTCGATGTTCATGTACCTCACTTCCCTTCCCTCTTTTTCTCTCTCCCTTCCCCTTTAAGTTGGATGATTCTTTCTTTTTTCCTGACCTGGATCATTTTGGGAAAATAAGTTTTTATTATTAAAAATACTTAAGAGATGATTGTGAATGTTTGGCAAGTTTATATATTTTTCTGTTGGAAAATAAACCAGATTCTAAGGATGCTTATTTTGTTTTTTAGGTTTTTCTTTCCATTGCCATTGATATAATTTGTGTTTAATTAGGTTCATTTGGGAGTCACTGATTTCCATGCTTTTTCCCTTTCTGAAAATCTCTTTTAACTTGTTATAAGAAGTATTAAAAATAATTCAGAATATGCTCATGTCTGAGCTCTTAACTTGTGTCCATAACCCCCTAGATTATCCATAACCCCCTGGATAGATGATGCCTTTTGGACCAGTATGCAGTGTATCCTAGGCTGGACAGAGCAAGCCATGAGCTTTATGGCAGTAAAGATAATGAATACTGTCCCTGACATCACTTTTGAACAGTTCTCCTTAGATGGAATGATTGGTTGAAAAAAACACTTAATTAAGCTGTCAAGGAAGACCAGGACCCATTGTGACGTAAGTGCCAGGCTTGATGAAAAGTCTGAGAAGCAGTGATAATGGTATCAGCATGCTCAAATACAAAGTCTTGTCTCATTGCCATCACCAACAAGGCACATTTAATTTAGCCTTAAATGGCAAAGGAATACAGCCAAGTCCATTATCTCCTTCATATAATAGTGTCTTGTTTTCAGTTTCATTTTCTGATCTGCTCAGCAAATCAGACCATTCCCAACTGCCCCACACACATTTATTCACTTTTTTTTAATCTAGAAAATTATTTCTTCTTTTCAAAATTTGTTAACATTTAATCAGTATTTTTTAATTTTCTACTTTGGAGCACACCCAAAACTGTGGGGGGGAGGGGTTGTTCGCATGTAACAAAACTAGAGAGGAAGACAGAAAATAAATGGTAAAGAAATGAACGAGCTAATATAGATAATGATAAGCGCCATGAAGAGACTAGCATGAGATGGTGTGATTGCTGTGGAATGCTGGTGCTTAAGTGGCCAAGAAAGGGCTGTGTGAAGAGACATGTAACATGTGATGGGACAGTGAAATGAGAGCGAATGTGAAGGCACTCCGAGAAGAATACTGGTAGACAGTCAGGAACAGCAAGGTCCGCCTGGGAAAGGAAGTGGGAGAGCACCTTCCGCGCTGGCAGGGGGAGGAGTTCGGATTTTATTGCAAGAGCAGTGGGAAGGCAGTGGAGGGCTTTAAGCTGAGTGGTGTGACCTGGAGCCTTGAGAGTGGGTTTGTAAAGGGATGTGTGTAGAGAAGATGGAAAGAGTTGAAGCAGGGGACGTGAGAGTGAACTCCTGCAATTTTAGGTCTGAGTTTCTCAGTGAAGTGTGAGCATAACTAGTGCCCATGAGAACATTATGTTGTCTTACCACAGAATTTCAGTCAGCCAGTTTCTTGAAATTGCCATAGCATAGAAGCGTCACATAGAAAATGCAGAAGAAACACTTTAAAAATTTACTTAAATACAAACAACTGTCAAGACTTAAATTTACAAAAAGAGGAAAAAAGAGAAAACCTACAACACTTTATAAGTTAGTTGAATAGGACTTAAGGTTAAGAAGCAAAGTTGTAATTTAAAACCTGTAAGTAAAATTAATTGCCTGGGTAGAGACAGTAAGTAAGTATAGTTTGCAAGAATGTAAGTGGCCATTTTATCCAATCATACCCAGACATAGGTAACAGCTGTTGATCTGTAGGTGTAAATGTTTCCCTTCTCCCCAGTAGACATGATTCTTTACCGTACTAACGCTTACATACAGCTTTAATGTAAACTTATTAAGTGAGATGAAAGTGGTTTTCTCAGTCAAGTGTTTGGAATATTGAGGAGTAGTAGGTATCATTTAACAGAAAGTTTTAAATGGTGCATTTAAACAATTTGTTGACCAGTGTTGAATAACTCTAAATGGACAGTGTGAAGTAGGGTATTCTTTTGGTCACTTAGCATGCCTTCCCACTCAGCTCATGAACTAGATTGCAGAGAGATTTATTCCCTAGGATGTAATGTTTTTAACATTAAAAAGAAACTCAAGGCATTTGAGGCAGAGATTTTTTTAGACAATAGTTGTTTAATGAGTTGCTTGTATATACAAGAGAAAAGAATAGGCCTGATTGCTCACAATCTGATGTTTGGAAAAGTATTTTCCTGGATCTTATTTATTTGCATATCTAATTGCTGTGTAATCAAAACTAAGTGAACTGTAGCTACTTGAAACTCTAAAGTGAAAGGCAATCATCTGTGTGGAGGAGGTGCTTCCATGCTGGCTAGCCTGAATATTAGCATTAAAGGCTCCTTGTGTTTAATTATAGGTGTCTGACTGAGCAGTAAATGTATGCTTGTGTAATGAAGAAGTGAATGTGACCCTGAAACATGAGCTCTTTTTTTTGGTAACAGATCCTTGGCTTTGAGAGAACTTAGCACTCTTTGTGTATTTTGGTGATAAGGGATTGTGCCAGAATCGTCGTTAATTACCTACTTTGTTTGATATAGAAAGTAGTGATTTCACACTATTTTTCCTACCAGTGACAGCACTCAATTAAAATGGGTATTAAAACAGCTGTAATGCCCTAGGTTATCTACTGGGAAGACATGAGGTAAAGAAAATAACTTGACTTTTTCCCAGTTGCTTGTTGGCAGCTTTGTTTTTCGTAAATGGAAAATAAATAGAATAGAAAACTGTTTACTCCAGGATGTACCCTATATCCATTTATAGACTAACATTATTTCTTGCTGCCTCATAAGTGGATTATTAAATTAAGAGGGATCTTCGTAAATGTAATTTGGGGGTAGCCACTGATTATCAGTTAAAGCTCTCTGTATCTTTTAACTTGTTTGAACTTATAAATCTAGCACAAGTTTAAGGCTCTTTTTTTTTTTTTTTTTTAAGTTTCCTTATTGTCAAATCAGTAAATTCCCTGTTAGTTTGTGTGGCATCAATTGACATTTCTAATACGGGTCTCTAATCAGTGTAATTTGGATAATGAATCACCACTAAGGATGGCTGTGGGGAGGCTGCAGGTAATCGTGTAAGGGATGCAGAGCCTTATGCACACCCTCTGCACATGGCTTGAGGCTGCTCTACTCAGTGTCATTTCTTTTCATGTTCTTTGTCTGTTTAAAAAACTATAATATATTACAGTAAACTTCCAGCGTGTTAACGTTTTTCTGTGCTTGGCCTGCTGTTGTGTCCTTCAGCCAGTGAATGCTAGTATAGTGGAACACATGCTTACTTACATAACACGCTTCTCATTGAGCATAGCATTATATCAGAGTAGTCTCAGCCACTTGAATGCTCTACATTATGTGTGGTTTTGCTCTGCTCTGAAAAGGAATCCCAAATTCTGGCTGACCCCTGAGTCACATATGTGCAAAACAGACTTAAAGGATCTCAGCTGAAGGTCTGAACTGAGCCCAGACTTAGCACCTTGGAAAGTTTGCAGTTATGAGTTGTCAGCCACCTTGGCCCCACTGGCTTCCCTGGTGGCTCAGACGGTAAAGTGTCTGCTTGCAATGTGGGAGACTTGGGTTTGATCCCTGGGTTGAGAAGATCCCCTGGAGAAGGCAGTAGCAACCCACTCCAGTACTCTTACCTGGAAAATCCCATGGATGGAGGAGCCTGGTGGGCTATGTTCTGTGGGGTCGCAAAGGGTCGGACGTGACTGAGCAGCTTCACTTTTGCCTTACTTACTTTTTCTCACTTGGCCCCATATGAAACTTTACACATGACAACTGGGGAATTCACTTTTTTTCCCTAGTGCACATGCGCACTCACCTGGATGAAAACATGGTAGGCCATAAGGTGATAAAGATTGCAATTTAGAGGATGAGCTCTGCCCAAAATGAAATTAAACCCCAAATATTTTTACATTGAATACACATCTGTATAATCCATTGGTCAAGAGAGATGTCCCAGGAGAAAATAGAAAATATTTTTAATTAAATGATAATGAAAATACAACATAAAATTTAAAGTATGAAGCTGAAGCAGTGTTTACAGGGAATTTATATCTAAAAGTTTATATTTTAAAAAATTCAGTTACCTGGTTTCTCCCTCATTAAAATTTTAAAAATATACCAAACTAAAATCGGTAGGTAGAAGAAAATGAAAGAAAATAAATTACTGAAATAGAAAATGGACAATAGAAAAAAACTTTTTAGAAAAAATTAATAAAACAGAGCTCTAGCTAGATGGATTTGAAACAAGAGTGAAGACACTAATTACCAGTATCTGTAATAAAATAGGGGGCTTCCCATGTGGTGCCAGTGGTAAAGAACCCACCTGCCAACACAGGAGACCTAGAGATGTGGGTTTGATCCTTGGGTTGGGAACATCCCCTGGAGGAGGGCATGGCAACTCACTCCAGGATTCTTGCCTGGAGAATCCCCATGGACAGAGGAGCCTGGCAGGCTATGGTCGATAGGGTCGCAAAGAGTTGGACACAACTGAAGCAGCTTAGCATGCCATGCAAGCACATAATAAAATAGGGAACATCGCTAGAGATCCTACAGATACTAAGAGACAGCTGAACTGAAGTAGTAGTATGGGCATCTTTAAGCCATTAAACGTGACAACCTAGATGAAAAGTCTTTGAAAAACAAACTATTACAAAGAAGTAATAGAAATTTGAATAAAGAGACTGATACTGATTAAAGAGACTGAATTTATAATCGGAAATATCCCTACAATAAAATGTAAAGCCTAGGTACTCCACTAAAGGATTTTTATCAAACTTTTAAGAAATAGCATGAATCCTATGAGTTTTTTTCATAAAAGATACAAGAATACTTAATTTTAACTTTAATTACCATAAATTGGTAATTACTAGCTTTAGCATGATACCACCACAAAAAGAAAATAAGAATATAGGTTTATAACTTTAACATCTGTGAATTGATCATTCATTGTGTTAATATAGTAAAATTTTATATGATTATTGCAATCAGTTCAGTTCAGTTGCTCAGTTGTGTCGGACTCTGCGACTCCATGAACTGCAGCATGTCAGGCCTCACTATCTATTACCAGCTGCTGGATGCTATCCAAACCCATGTCCATTGAGTCAGTGATGCATCCAACCATCTCATCCTCTTGTCATCCCCTTCTCCTCCTGCCTTCAGTCTTTTCCAGCATCGGGGTCTTCTCAAATGAGTCAGCTCTTCGCATCAGGTGGCCAGAGTATTGGAGTTTCAGCTTCAGCATCAGTCCTTCCAATGTGATCTCCTTCAGGTTGGACTGGTTAGATCTCCTCACAGTCCAAGGGACTCTGTCAAGAGTCTTCTCCAACACCACAGTTCAAAAGCATCAATTCTTCGGCGCTCAGTTTTCTTTATAGTCCAGTTCTCACATCCATAAATGACCACTGGAAAAATCACAGCCTTAACTAGACGGACCTTTGTTGAAGTAATGTCTCTGCTTTTGAACATGCTGTCTAGGTTGGTCATAACTTTCCTTCTAAGGAGTAAGCATCTTTTAGTTTCATGGCTGCATTGAACAAAATTCAGTATACTTTCATGATAAAACCATCTAGCAAAATAAAAATAGAAGGGAATTTCCTCAATTTGATAAAGATCAAATATGAAAATAGAGCAACATCAAATTTAACATGAAGACGCAATGCATTTCTCCTAATATTATGAACAAGTCAGAGATGTTTACTTTCATTATTTCCATTCTAGTTCGTACCAAACGATAGTCTTAGCAATTTTAGTAAGTCAAGAAAAAGGAATTAAAGGGCATACAGACTGGAAAGATGTGAAACTCTTTTTCCAGACTGCCTGATTGCTTATGTAGAAAATTCTAAGATTTTTAAAGGGTAAGTCCAGCGAGATCTTGATCTTAAATTTGCATATACCAAATAGCATAGCTTGAAAATATATGAAGTAAAAATGATCAGATCTAAAAGAAAAACACAAACCCGCAGTTATAATTTTAGCATCACTCTAAATACCGAACAGAATAAGCACGCAAACTCAGGAATATAGAGGATCTGAACAACACAACTAGCAGACTTGACCTAATCAACAACAAAAAAAGAACTTTGCACCCAACGGTGTCATAATTCATTCTTTTAAAGTACTCGTGGAACATTTTGCAATAAAGAAAGCCTTAGCAAAGTTTGGAGATCTGACATTATTCACAGTATGTTTAATCACAATGGAATTGATCTGGAAATCAGCTGGAAATTTAAAACTAAGTGTTGATCGTAAATACATTATATGTAAGGATTTAAAAATAACAGTGGAATAGATCAAAATGAAAGTGAAAGTTGCTCAGTCGTGTTGGGCTCTTTGCCACCACATGGACTACACAGTCCATGGAATTCTCCAGGCCAGTATACTGGAGTGGGTAGCCTGTCCCTTCTCCAGGGGATCTTCCCAAGCCAGGGACCAAACCCATATCTCCCATATTGCAGGTGGATTCTTTACAAGCTGAGCCACCAGGGAAGCCCCAGAATTCTGGAGTGGGTAGCCTTTCCCTTCTCCGGGGGATCTTCCCGACCCAGGAATCAATGCGGAGTCTTTACCAGCTGAGTTACCAGGGAAGCCCCTTATCAAAGCAAAATTTAATAAATAGAAAACATACTGAATAGAAAACTTTAACTAAAATGTGTTTCTTTGAAAATTCATGGAGTAGATAAACTTGTATAAAAGTAATTAAGAAAAAAGAAACAGAACTAAATTTGATGTTATTAATTGTAGCACTATTATTTTCTGTATCAGCAAGGGAGAAAGAGCAAGCAAATAAACTGAAAACTTATTGTTCCTATAGAAGCTGTTGTGTGTAGACTTAGTTCTATCTTTTTTACTCTGTTCTGTGGTATATGAAGACCTCCTCAGAGAGTTCTATCTCACTTTTTCACTCAGTCACACTGTGTAGTACTCTAGTCCAGGAATGCCAGTGATGTCGCGTGTTTAAGGGGTGCTTCATTATTCTTCCCTATAGTTTTCCCCAAGCTACAGAGAGTTTTAATACACATTCTCGTCAAGGACAGCAAAGTCTGAGGTTTTTATCCTACTTGTAATCTAACGAGTTAGCTTGCCAGCATATTTTCGAGGATTCTGGTGGAAGACTCAAGACTCCTGAATCAGAGGCCACACTTCATTATTCACAGCAAAGGAGTAGCAGACTATCAGCCTATTTGCACTGATTCCCTGAGCCTCAGTTCCCAGCCTGACATCTGTACTCTTAGAGTGCTGCTTTGCTGAAGAGGGGCCAGGGTCCCAGTACTTGTGAACAAGCAGCAGACAGTAGTCTTCTATGCCAGGATTCAAGATGGAATCTCCTTGTCCTGCTTATTACCTGTGCTCGGTTTGAGGAGATAAATGAGATTTGCACCCTTGCATAGCCCATGGGAATATGTGGGGATGTCTAGGCTTGTGGGAGCCTCTCTCCCCCAAGAGAGGTCACGCAGGGACAGCTGTGTCCTGCTGACAAGCTTTCAGTGTTAGTAAGACACTGCAGGTTTCAAAGATGTTAAAATATTTTTTAAAAAGATTGTTAGAATGGGTGATGTACTATAGATTAATGTTAAGAGTGGAAATGAAGGTCAAATACGAAATATTGGAGATATTTTTTAAATCGAGGAAAATTCAGTGGACAACTTTAGAGTTAAAATTTGAAAATGTACGAACTGAAATTCTATATTTCATAAGTTTTTTCTGAGACAGTTTTAATAGTAAAATCTAATAAATTATTTTTTCTTACTAGAAATTAATGAAAGTTTGTGTGTGTGTGTGTGTGTGTGTGTGTGTGGAACTGAATTGACTGGTTTTAAAGTTGTGAGGCTAGCAAAACTGACCTTTGGTACCTGGGACAGTTCGAAAAGGGAAATAAAACAAAATGGAGGAGTGCCTTGAGTACATTTAATTTGTGTCATTTTCCTAATTGTGTGTGTTACTGAGGAACAGCCGGTAGACTAGTGGAATTAGAGTAAGAGCTATTTTAGTTTCATATATGTGTGTGTATTGTGGAAAGAGGCTTCCCATGTAGTGCTAGTGGTGAAGAACACGCCTGCCAATGCAGGAGACACAGTGACTTAACATTGCACATTGTGAGAAGAAGGGGCAGGCGCAGGGGAGCGGCCCTTGAGCAGCGCAGCTGGAACTGCTCCACAGTGATGTCAGGAAAGTTGGGTTGCGTATGCAAAAAAGAAATTCAGAAGAATTAAACACATAAAAATTAAGAGCAAAACAGTGAACAGAAGAAACTGTAGGAGAATATATTTGTGACTTCAGAGTAAGAAAGGAATACCTGAGAAGAAAACTCCAATAAATGTGAATCCTTTGGGGGAAAAATCTTATTATGCCAAAGACACAGTGAACTGTTAAAGGACAAGCCACCAAAGTATTTGTATTCAGGATATATAAAGAATTCATTCAAAAATAAAAATAAGACCACAAATCCAGTAGATAACTAGGTAAAATGTGTGACATGACAACTCAGAACAGGAAACTACAATCAACAGTGAACCCATGGGAAGATACTTTGCTACCTTAATACTTAGAGGAATGCATATTATAGTGAGAGTGATATTTATACCGTTTGATGCCCACTGAGTTATCAAAGTTATCAAAATTCCTATGTGACTCCCGTGGAGAAGGAACTGGCAACCCACTTCGGTATTCTTGCCCGAAGAATCCCATGGACAGAGGAGCCTGACAGGCTACAGTTCGTAGGGTTGCAAGAGCTGGACACAACTTAGCAACTGTACCACCACCACCACCACCACCACCACCACCACCACCTGACTGTAGAATGTGGAGAAGCACAGACTGACTCAGGGTGGTGGGGTGTGTGTATTGAGGCAGCTGCGCTGGAGCGCAGTCTGGCAGTGTCTGTTTGGCAGTGGGTGTTTATTTTTAAGATCTTGTGTTTGAAATTCTGTTATTTGTCACTTCCTTAAGAAACTCTGAAAGGAGTACGTGTATTCTGGAAGATATGTGTTTATGCAGCATTGTTTATAGTGACAAAAATATTGGAAAACATTAATGAGGAGATGAAAGTTGTGGTTTCTCTCTGTAATAGAATATTATGTGGTAATGAAAAGGATCAAACATGCTTGATTTCACATAAACTTAATCTTGAAATGATGATGTTTAAAAAAGAGCAGAGTTTTTAATCCTTATTCTAGGTACTTTTTTGTTTGGTGTTGAGAAGCTATCGATGTATTCTTTATGCATTGGGCAATTTGAGAGTGGAGCCGTGTCACACGATGACACAATGGCATTATTCCCTATGTGGGACGGAATTGCAAGAGGCTTTCTGTCTCATGTATTAAACTATTAAGAGCCACTTCAACTATTGAATACTTAATATTTTGGGGAGTGAGGGAGATCGGTAACTAGGTACTGTTTTCTGTTTGAGATATGAAATTAGTCTAGCAATTGATGTTTAATAAATAACCAAAGTTTTTCACTTTGCTTTTTAATCTTTCCCAAATCTGTCACCTCACTGGAACCTAATCTATTTATTTATGTAGGAAATAGTTTCCTAAGACTATCCTCTTAAGGTTAAATACCAATAAACTAAATTCATCATATTCCTGAAAGTTAAGGTAAAAATGAGAATAATCTTTCAGTAAGTTATTAATGTTACAGGCTCTTTGTAGAAAGTTAAAAATATGTATGCATACCCACAATACACATACATTCATTCTACTCTGTTTCTGTTGCTTGAAGGTCTTTTTTGGGTGAAGCGGAGGATTTCTAAAATTTCATCTTGCATTGTTATGTTTAGTTAAGGGGAAGGAGGGAGGCTTGTGGCCCTTTTGATATACTTTAATGCCTTGATTAAAATGTGGCTTCCCTCATAGCTCAGTTGGTAAAGAATCTACCTGCAATGCAGGAGTTCAGTTCAGTTCAGTCGCTCAGTCATGTCTGACTCTTTGCGACCCCATGAATCGCAGTACGCCAGGCCTCCCTGTCCATCACCAACTCCCGGAGTTCACTCAGACTCAACGTCCATTGAGTCCGTGATGCCATCCAGCCATCTCATCCTCCGTCGTCCCCTTCTCCTCCTGCCCCCAATCCCTCCCAGCATCAGGGTCTTTTCCAATGAGTCAACTCTTCGCATCAGGTAGCCAAAGTACTGGAGCTTCAGTTTTAGCATCATTCCTTCCAAAGAAATCCCGGGGTTGATCTCCTTCAGAATGGACTGGTTGGATCTCCTTGCAGTCCAAGGGACTCTCAAGAGTCTTCTCCAACACCACAGTTCAAAACCATCAATTCTTCAGCACTCAGCCTTCTTCACATTCCAACTCTCACATCCATACATGACCACAGGAAAAACCATAGCCTTGACTAGACGGACCTTAGTTGGCAAAGTAATGTCTCNTCCGTTCCGTTCAGTCGCTCAGTCGTGTCCGACTCTTTGCGACCCCATGAATCGCAGTACACCAGGTCTCCCTGTCCATCACCAACTCCCGGAGTTCACTCAGACTCACGTCCATTGAGTCTGTGATGCCATCCAGCCATCTCATCCTTGGTCGTCCCCTTCTCCTCCTGCCCCCAATCCCTCCCAGCATCAGGGTCTTTTCCAATGAGTCAACTCTTCGCATGAGGTGGCCAAAGTACTGGAGCTTCAGCTTCACCATCAGTCCTTCCAATGAACACCCAGGACTGATCTTTAGGATGGACTGGTTGGATCTCCTTGCAGTCCAAGGGACTCTCAAGAGTCTTCTCCAACACCACAGTTCAAAAGCATCAATTCTTCGGCGCAAAAGTATTACTCCCACCAATTTAAAGGTGAGTTCAATTTTATTTTGACTGAGTGAGTACTCTTGAAAGAAAGCTACACCTATAAAGGACAAGAACCATCTAGTAAGCTCCTAAGGGAAATTGAAGTATTTGAACTTCTGACAGGTAGTGAGAGTATGTCTCCAAAATAAAGACACATAGCCACAAATGCTATTTAGGCCCCATGGTAGGGAAGGGAAGTGCTGTCATTCTGCTGAGAAAATAAAATACTTGCTGAGAACTGGCCCTGTGTATTTCTACCAAAGACTGGTAGAAAAGGTAAATTTTTTTTCAGTGAAAGTAAAAAATAGGAATGAATATACCATCTGATTGCCATTCAAATTGAGAGGATTTTCATCAGGTACAGGGAAGAAGGAAGGGCTCTTGGAACAGATGGCATGTACCCCGAAGGAATAGAAACCCTAGACGTCTGCAGAGGTCGGGCAGCTAGTGCGAATGAATGAAGTGAGAAGAGCTATAACCTGAAGGGCCCGTCCCGTCTGAGAGGATGACCCGACTCGAGGATCAGGCCCAGGTACGCCGCATCTTGATATTTTCAAGAGAAACCAGAAATCCGGATTTTAAAGTCCGCAGTACTTAGCAGTTGACCACAGCGGCACTATCCTCGAGGCTCTGTGTGGCTGGCTGTGGCGGGGGTGGAGGGCCTGGCGTGGTGAGAGGCAGGGGCGCATGACGGAGTGGGCGCTGCACAGCCCGGAGGGATCCGCCCGGAGACCCGCAGGGGGCTGCTCTGTTGGCACGTGGTGTCCCTGAGGGTCAGGACGGTGTGATGCCGGGCTCTCCCTGAGCCACGTTTTGGAGAGGGTGGGGATGGGGGGCAGATAGTGAATCTTCTTTGGCTGGTGGGGCTCTGGGCCTTGCTCGTAAAGAATCTGCCCACCAGTGCAGGAGACACAAGAGACATGGGTTCAATCCCTGGGTCAGGAATATCCCCCCAGAGAAAGAAACGGTACCCCACTCCGGTATTCTGGCCTGGGAAATACGGACAGAGGAGCCTGGTGGGCTAGAGTCCACGGGGTCGCAAAAGGTCGGATATGGCCGAGTGCACGTACACACAGAGGGCTCCAGGCCAGCAAGAGAGGCCGGGCCTGATGCCGCAGTGACCAGAGGCCCCCCTTCCTTGGCCCGTTCCTCCAGACAGTCCACGCATCCAGGGGAGATGGTCCTGAATCCCGTACGGTCACTA
>SJXQ01010416.1:0-24019 GCA_006408695.1 Aepyceros melampus
GCAGATGGTGACTGCAGCCATGAAATTAAAAGACACTTACTCCTTGGAAGAAAAGTTATGACCAACCTAGATGGCATATTGAAAAGCAGAGATATTACTTTGCCGACTAAGGTCCGTCTAGTCAAGGCTATGGTTTTTCCAGTAGTCATGTATGGATGTGAGAATTGGATTGTAAAGAAGGCTGAGCGCCGAAGAATTGATGCTTTTGAACTGTGGTGTTGGAGAAGACTCTTGAGAGTCCCTTGGACAGCAAGGAGATCCAACCTGCCCATTCTAAAGGAGATCAGCCCTGGGATTTCTTTGGAAGGAATGATGCTAAAGCTGAAACTCCAGTACTTTGGCCACCTCATGCTAAGAGTTGACTCATTGGAAAAGACTGATGCTGGGAGGGACTGGGGGCAGGAGGAGAAGGGGATGACCGAGGATGAGATGGCTGGATGGCATCACGGACTCGATGGATGTCGAGTCTGAGTGAACTCCAGGAGTTGGTGATGGACAGGGAGGCCTGGCGTGCTGCGATTCATGGGGGTCGCAGAGTCAGACACAACTGGGCGACTGAACTGAACTGACACCTCAAGGCCATGATCATGCCTTGAGTGGCAGCTCCAGTGGGAGCCACCCTGGTGAGGAAGCTGGAGACATCTCGGAGCCAGCAAGACTGTCCCCTGGGGCAGGGATGGTGTCCATTTCCTCTAAGATTAAAACCAAACCCTGCCGATCCTTTCCCCCGAGGCAACATGGTAAAACAAACAAACAGATTCAGCTGTCTCCACGGGGAGGCCACAGGGCTGGAGGCCAGCCTCTGCTGTGTGGTCACTTCATAGCCGAAGAAGCTGAGGTCACCGCGGGGACTGGATTCACCCAGAGGCACAGAGAATGGGGGTCACAAGGTAGCTTCTGGAAAAGGGTCGCAGACTGGATGTGGGGAAGTGATGAGCAGACGGCACCTTGCCCCGTGCCCCCCCTCCACTGCAGACTGCCTGAGGACCCGGCCCAAGGGCTGGAGGGTGCCAGCAGAGTTAGGCACTGTCAGTCAAGTGCCACTACCATCCACGAGGGTCCCTCAGGACACCTGTGAAGGCATCCTTGCAGGGCGGTGGGGGAGTCTGTCCTGGTCATGGCACGAGGACAGAGGGCCATTAGTTCCTCCAAGGAGCCTTTGAAACACCCTCCATGGCAGCACTGCCAGCTGTACTCTGTCACGTCCAACTCTGCGACCCCGTGGACTGTAGCCCACCAGGCTCCTCTGTCCATGAGATTCTCCAGGCAAGAATACTGGAGCAGGTTGCCATTCCCTTCTCCAGGGGATCTTTCAAACCCAGGTCTCCGGCACTGCAGGTGGATTCTTTGACGCTGAGCCATCGGAGATGGTTCCCTAGAGTTTCTGCAGTGACGGAGGTGCTCTATTTCTACACTGTCTTGATGACATGACCACTAGCCACATGTGGCCCCCCAAGCTCCAGAAACGATGCTTAGTGTAACGGAGTCACTGAAATAGTTTATCTGGTTGTTCATAAACATTTATTTGGCTGCTCCGGGTCTTAGCTATGGCACAAGGGATCTGTGCTGCAGCATGTGGGATCTTTAGTTCCCTGACCAGGGATCGAACTCGGGCCCCCTGCACTGGGCGCATACAGTCCTATCCACTGGACCGCCAGGGAAGCCCCAGGGAGAGACTTGTGACCATCCCAGGGATGGGCCTTGAAGTGCGAGAGGTGACGAAATGAAGACAAGGGGTGAGGGGACGAGGGATGAGGTTTCACAGGCTTGATCTCACTTAAGTCTCCTGCCTGCTTGGAAGGGCAGAGGCCTTGGGACAGGTGGGGGACACTGAGGCCTACATCGGCAGGGCTCCTGTGAGCACCAGTTACAAAGGCCGGCTGTCCCACTGCCCCCCGGGGCACTCACCATGGAATCTAAGGCAGACACAAGGCTGGTGATGATCTCGTCTTTGCGGGCGAAGGCGGAGGTCCAGCGGTCAGGCCCGCAGCCGTTGGCGGGGATGTCACAGCGCTTTCCCAGCAAGGCCATGGTTGCCTGGATGAGGGAAGGAGGCGGGGAGCAGGCGAAGGTGGGCGGGGCAGGGCACACGTAGCGTCTGTCCCCCCAATAACCCGTCAAGCCCCTGAGACCACCTCCACCTCCCAGGTGGGACAAGTCAAGGACTGGTCTCCTGCTCCCCCAAGGGTCTTCCGTGCATGAAGGACTCTGAGCTCTAACAGGCCTGGAGCCACTGCAGCCTGCACGGCGCGTTCAGGTGTGGGACACAGGAGGCGGAGGAACTGAGGGCCTGGCTCCCCGAGTCTGCAGCCCGGAGCTAAGCCCAGTGTCACAAGCAGTCTGCCTGGCAGGCCCTAAATGCCAGCTCTCCCCCAACACACTGCTCTGGCATGGCCCTCCCTTGCTCACACACCCTCCATAGCTCCCTGCTGCCCACGCTAGCTCTCGACTCCTCAGCTTGGTATTCCAGGTTCCAGACTTGTCCCTTGTCTCAGCTCCTCCTTATACCCCCATGCTGTGAGTCCTCTAAATGTCACCATCCTCCAGACATATGACCACCCTTTATGGGTCTTCAGCTGTCACTGGTTCTATTCTCCAAATGCCCTCTCTGGCCCCTTTGGCATCCAGTGACTGCCTCCTTAGCTTTTAAAAAAAAAAAAAGTATTATTTTTTTTAGTATTTGGCCACACTGCACAGCATGGTGGCAGCGAGGGGGGCGGGTCTTAGATCTCTGACCATGGATTGAATCCCTGGCCCCTGAACTGGAAGGTGGAGTTTTAACCACTGGATCGTCAGGGAAATCCCTGCCCCCTTAGCTTTCAATTGTCACCTCTGCTGGGAAGGCTCCCTGGATTGCCCCCTCTCCTACGCCTTCCTTCCCAGGATGGGCCAGGCATCACTGGCCTCCCCTCTGTCCCTAAGCGACCCCATCACAGTCCCCAGGGGCAAGGCTGCTGTTGCCCCAAGGCTGTGGAGCTTCAGTCTACTTCCGGGCTGTCAAGACTGAGTCTCAGGGGTGCAGAGAGATACAGCAGGACAGAGGCCCCTTCATCCCAGACGAGGTTTCCCAAGACAGGACTTTGCCCCTTGTCACGAGACTCCCAGAGGACAGAGCTGGGGCGCCCTCAGATCAGGGCCCCGTATTGGGGCTGCGCCTGGCGGGGACAGGCCTGTTGGCCTTAAATCACCCGGCAGGGCAGGGGCCCCACTAGATAACAAAGGTCAGCCTCCCTTGGCCACACCCCCCCCATCCATCCTGCCCCTCCCTTTCCTGACCGCAGGAATCAGGTCCAGGGATCCCTTCCCCAGAATGCCCCAGTGCCAGCATCTTCCTATGGGCCACCTGCCCCCTCGTTAGTCCAAGCAAAGGAGAGAGCAGAGAGCAGACAGGGACCCTCGACCCCCTGCCCAGGCTCAGGCCTTCTAGGGTTCTGTACAGAGGCCCCAGGTGGCCAGTTCTGGTGAGGGAGCAGGGAGCAGAGCTGCAAGCGTCAGAGGGAGTCTGTGAGTCCTGCCCTTTTGGCTTCCTGGCAGAGAAGGAGTCTGTGCACAAAACTGGGGCTGAGGGTTGGAGAGCCCCGGCAGGCGACAGCTGGGCCTGCTGCCTTGGTGCTAAGTCCAGAGTGTCTTCTGCCACCAGAGCTGCCCACCCACCAGGCCATAAACTCTATGAGGGCAGGGACTGGTCGGCCAATTCCTGCTGCACCCCAAGGGCCCAGCTCAGTGTGGTCCACACCACAGACTGTGGCCTTTTAGTGGGTCGTGAAATCGATGACACAGAACAGCAAACGTCCGAGCCTGTCACACATGACATGGTGAGACATGTCCAACTTCAGTGATGGAAACAGTCAAAGGAATCAGGGATGCGCTAGAGCTTTTCTCACGAAATTAAAAGACGCTTGCTCCTCGGAAGAAAAGCTATGACAAACCTAGACACCATATTACAAAGCAGAGACATCGCTTTGCCGACAAAGGTCCACACAGTCAAAGCTATGGTTTTTCTAGCAGTCATGTATGGATGTGAGAGTTGGACCATAAAGAAGGCTGAGTGCTGAAGAATGGATGCTTTCGAACTGTGGTGCTGGAGAGACTCTTGAGAGTCCCTTGGACAGCAAGGAGATCAAACCAGTCCATCCTAAAGGAAAGCAACCCTGAATATTTATTGGAAGGACTGATGCTAAAGCTGAAGCTCCAGTACTTTGGCCACCTGATGTGAAGAGACGGCTCACTGGAAAAGATCCCGATGCTGGGGAAGACTGAAGGCAGGAGGAGAAAGAGGTGACAGAGGATGAGATGGTTGGATGGCATCAACTCAATGGACTTGAGTTTGAGAAAACTCTGGGAGAAAGTGAAGGATGGGGAGGGCTGGCGTGCTGCAGTCTATGGGGGTCACAAAGAGTCGGACATGACTGAGTGACGGAACAACAACAAGAGCTTGGCTCTGGACGCTGTCCCGGCCCAAGCTGGCTACTTAGTTGTAGATAAATATTAATTTTAATAACTGGCCAGGTCAGCAGTTGCCCTAAGTGAGTATGGGTTCACGTCTAAATGTTTATAAAATGTATTTATTCTCCTAGGTTGTCTTACCTAAGGGGGAAAAAAAAATCCACAGTCAAATGTTTTAATAGCCCATTCTCAGTAACTTCGATAACAAGCAGACAGGAAAGCTATGGAACATCTGAAATACACTATCAACAATCTTTTTTTGCTTTGGCCGCACGGCATGTAGGATCTTAGTTCCCCAAGCAGAGACTGCACTCACACCTCTTGTAGTAGATGCGAGGCGTCTTAACCACTGCACAAGTTCTTGGCTTATTTTTTAATAAAAGCTTGAAACTGGCAGCATTAAGGGATGCCGAGGGTTATGCCAGGCCCTGGATAGGACACGCTAATGGGCCAAACAGCAGCCAGGGGCTTTCTGCGACACGGAGCCTAATCGTGGGGCTGTTTCGAGAGCAGCTGAGAGGCTGGCCTGACCGGGTGCATGGAGCCTTGCCCCCTCCCCTCAGCCACCCCCCTGCCCTCCCCAGTCCCTTCAGCCACTTCCAGAAAGGCTTCAGGCTGCCAGCCTCCCAGCTGCTGGGGAACAAATCAAATCAGGACAAAGCAGAGGCACCAGACAGTGCTCCAGGCCTAGCCTCCGGGTCGCCCCAGACGGCTGCCGGCTCCTTCCGGCAAAGGTCCTAATCCGTTTAGGAAGGAGCCAGGGACTCAGGGAAGGAGGAGGGGAGTGCGGAGGGGGCTGGACTCTGGGTCGTCCCCTGATTCCTTGTCCATCATGCTCCCAGGACAGAGAAGTTCCTCCTGAGCTCCTGAGAGGGGCAGGTTCCTGTGGCTTGAGCTGCTGCCGGTGGAAGGGGGTTGCCCAGAGTGCTGGAACAGGCTGGGAGCTATCAGCCTGGAACCATGCATATGTGGTGAGCCCTAGCCCTGGGGCTGCCAGAACCACATGGGGTCAACCATTGAAAGCCCCTATTTTCTCATGTACAAGGTGGAAAAAATGAAAGTGAAGTCGCTCAGTCGTGTTCCACTCTTTGCGACCCCATGGACTGTAGCCTGCCAGGCTCTTCTGTCCATAGGATTCTCCAGGCAAGAATACTACAGTGGGTTGACATTCCCTTCTCCAGAGGATCTTCCCGACCCAGGGATCGAACCCAGGTCTCCCACATTGCAGGCAAGACTCTTTCTGTCTGAGACACCATGGAATCCCAATGTAAGGTATAAGGTGAGAAATGTGTCAGGTGGGACTACTTCTAATCTGAAAATGAGGGAGAACAAAACCACCCAATAAGATCAACAGACTGCACAGAACAGAGAGCATGGAGCATGCTAGCTGAGCAGGAGGCAAGTGACTCAGAAAGTACAGGAGACAGTCCCTGGGGGGAACGGATGAGGCCAACGGCTGAGCCATGACACAGGTCAGATGCCAGCGAGGATGGGGACACGGTGAGGCTGGAGCAGCTAAGGGCTGCTCTGTGTCACCCAGAGCGGCCATCAGAAGTGACATCCCCGGTGACCGGCTCCCAGCCTGGGGCACAAGTAGCAAGGAAGCCCTGAATGACAAAGGACTTCCACTCATGCCCAGGTTCCTTGGGGGACAAGGCCTGCGGGGGCCGAGAGGCAGCAGTGGGGTGAGATCATCCCACTGCAAACATTTCTCCCAGGGTACCAGGGCCACACACCTGGCTTCCCCACCCTCCTGGTGCTGCCGGCTGAGGGTCCCACTCCCTCCCTGGCCGGGAGGCCATCTCTAGGCTTGAAAGGGAAAGTCGCTCAGTTTGACTCTCTGCAACCCCATGGAATACAAAGTCCATGGAATTCTCCAGGCCAGAATACTGGAGTGGGTAGCCTTTCCCTTCTCCAGGGGATCTTCTCAACCGAGGGATCGAACCCAGGTCTCCCACATTGCAGGCGGATTCTTTGCCAGCTGTCACCAGGGAAGCCCAAGAATACTGGGGTGGGTAGCCTATCCCTTCTCCAGATCTTCCCAACCCAGGGATTGAACCCGGGTCTCCTGCATTGCAGGCGGATTCTTTACCAGCTGAACTATCAGGGAAGCCCATTCCCTTGTGGCTCAACTGATAAAGAGCTGGAATTACAGAAAAGTCGTTCAGTCGTGTCCGACTCTTTGCGACCCCATGGACAGTAGCCTACCAGGCTCCTTCATCCATGGTATTTTCTAGGCAAGAATACTGGAGTGGGTTGCCATTTCCTTCTCCAGGCAACTGGTAAAGAATCCGCCTGCAATGCAGGAGACTTAGGTTCAACCCCCTGGAGAAGGGATAGGCTACCCACGCCAGTATTCTGGCCTAGAGAATCCCATGGACTGTGTAGTCCACGGGGTCGCAAAGAGTGGGCCACGACTGAGCAACGGTCACTTTCTTTCGGCTTACACATCGTCTGTTTGCTGGTGCTTCTCCACCTCTCTCCCTCCTCTCCTGAGATGCTGCCTCCTCCGCGTCAACCGTTCAGTGCCCAACAAGCAATCCAAACACAACACATTCCCCACTCAGATCATCTCCTCTCCTGCCATCGGCTCAGATGCAGCCGGACACGGAGGGACCTCATCCCCGAGTCCCACCTCTCTCACCCCTGAAACGATCCAGGGTGGAAGGCGGGGAGTCCCGCAAGCTCAGCTCCAGAAAGCACCCAGGCTGCCCGCTTCTCGCCACCTCCCCGTCCAGGCCGCCCTCCTCGTTTACCCACTCCGTGGCAATGGCCTCTCACAGGTCTCCCTGACCTCCTCCTGCCCCCACAGGCCCCCTGCAAACAGCAGCCACATCATCTCACGTGGCTTTCCTGCTAAGAAGCTTCCAGGGGGTTCCCACCACTGGCAGAAGGTCACCTCCCTGAGCGGTAGGCCCGTGGGCCCCAGGCCCGTCTGCCCTTTTCCTCGCCGCTCCAGCCCCACTGTACTGGGCTCCAGCGCCGCCCTCTTTCTGTTGCTCAGACACACCGTGTGTGCCCCTTGGGGGCCTTGGACTCGGCTCCTCCAGAAGAGAAGGTTCTGGCAGGTCCCTCTGTTCTCCCGTTGCCCCCTCTGCTCCATCAGCTCCCTGACCCGGCAGCCACGCGGCAGCCCACCCCCATCTCTTCATTCATTTCCTTCATAATGTCTGAAGCGACCTGCTCACGTGCTTCCTGCCAGATTTCCCCAACTGGAACTCGGCTCCGGGAGACCAGAGGGTGTCTGCTTTACTGTATTTTCACTGCCTCGAACGCCTGCTTTTTTCAAGGACACTCAACGAGTATTAGGGGAGTTAGGGACTTCCCTAGCTCCAGGGGCCAGGGGTTAGGACTCTGAGTTCCCACTGTAGGAGTTCGATCCCCGACTGGGGAACTGAGATCCAGCAAACTGCATGGGGTAATAACAAATGTGATGGTCAGCCACTTTGGCTGGGAGCCAGGATGTTCAAAAGCTATTGTCTGGCAACGACGGGCTTGCCTGGCTCCCAACAGGTAATCTAGGGGATTGCAACTTTGAATGTATTTGGATCACGGAGGAGGAACAGTCCAGAAACTGAACGTGAGGGGTCCGACAGGCGTCTTGTACAGGTGCTCCTGCCAGTGTGGTCCCAGGACTGGCAGCATCAGCACCACCTCAACGCTTGTCAGAACGTCCAGAGTGGCTCACCTGCCCACGTGAGCATCCTTCCTTGCTACATCATCCTTCCACACAGAGACTCGCCTAAGGCCCCAGTCAGTGGGTAGTGACGATGAGGTCTGTCCATCTGTCTCTCTGACCCCTGGTCCTTTCCCCTCGACGTGTGCCGTGAGGATTCTACTGCTCACACCTGCCAGGATGCAGGAAGCAGGAAGATCAGCTGATGGAATCGACAGCTGATGCTCAGCCAGACTGGCCACCTCGCCCCGGTTTGCCTGGGACTGACTTGGTTGTAGCACAGAATCCCCTTAGTCCCAGGCAGAGCGGTCTCCCCAGGACACAGGCATCAGGAAGACCAGGAGCCCAGACACCCCCTTGACCACTGAGAACAAGGACAGACATCAAATAAGGGAGACAAAGCCACGGACAATAGGTCCTGCCTTTGGGTCCAAAATACCCAATTTCATCTAGAGCTGAGATATGGTCCTGGGAGCTCCTCAGGGGAGGGGACAAAAAGGGGGTCTCCCAGAGGAGGGGGGCCACTGCTTCATCCAGATCACAGCAACGGGGAGGAACCCACTCTCCTGATGCGCTTGAAGGCCACACGGGTAGCAGACAGGACAACCTTTTGGGCTTTTATGAAGCCCCGCAGAGCAGATCGGGCTTCCTGGTGGCTCAGCGGTGAAGAATCCACTTGCCAATGCAGGAGACTCGGGTTCAATCCCTGGGTGGGAAAAGGAGGAGGACATGGCAGCCCACTCCCGCATTCTTGCCTGGAGCATGTCATGGACAGAGGAGCCTGGCGGGCGACAGTCCATGGGGAGACAACAAAAGGTGGAGTTGGGGGAGGTGGAGGGCAGACCCTGGGTCCCTGGTCTGCAGGGACACTGCTGTGTGACACCGTCCCCATCACCTGGTTCCCCAGCCTTGCTCTGCCCACCTATGAGGAGGGCAGGCAGCCAGGCTGCCACCCACACGTGCCAGTCCAGCTTCCTGGGCCCCGCCCCCAGAAGCCCCGAACTCTGCCTTGAACTCAGGACACTGTATGTTTCAGTGCCCCGGGGATTCTGACATGCAATCGGGTACTGGCCCTGATAATCTCCGGGGAAGTTTCCAAGCATCTCGGCTTTTCTTGCCCGCTGCCTGCCTCCCACACTTGCCCGGGATTCCTGGCCCAGACAGTGGCAGCTTTGCTGGCCGCCGACAGCTGGAGGCCTGCCCGGTGTCAGAGCCAAAGCTTAGCTGAGTGCTGTGTCCACGGCTGAGTCACGGCTGCCCTGATTCAAGGCAGACTTGCCGCTGGGAGGGAGGCCCCCACGGGAGCCAGGCCCAGAAAGACCACTCTGTTCGGCCCTGGGGCTAGGGCGAGGGCAAGGAGACGGAACTTCGGCAGGGGTTTCCAGTCCAAAACGCCCCACACTGGGCGCTCGGGGCCAGCTGGAAGGCTGGGGGTGGGGGGCTGTCCTTGAACTTGTCCTTACTGCTGTGCATCGCCTGGGTGCTTGGGAAGACCTCACTCTGGTGGGAACCGGACCTTCTCCAGCAACGGGTGGCCCCTTCGTCCAGGGGTTTGACACCCTAATACTTTGGCCACCTAATGCAAAGAGCAGATTCATTTGAAAAGACCCCGATGCTGGGAAAGACTGAGGACAGAAGGAGAAGGGGACAACAGAGGATGGGATAGCTGGATGGCGTCACTGACTCAATGCCCATGAGTTTGGGTGAACTCCGGGGGTTGGTGATGGACAGGGAGCCCTGGCGTGCTGCGGTTCATGGGGTCACAAAGAGTCAGACACGACTGAGCGACTGAACTGAACTGAACCCTCCTTGCCCTGCTTCCCCCTCCAGCTCCCTCTTCCTCTCTTTGTCCACCTCCCCTGAGAGTGCCCGTTTACCAGCATGCTGACAGCTATGACCTCTATCCCTGGAGTGTAGCAGGGCCATTCTTTCTTAAATTAGCCACTTTAAAAACATTTTATTTATTTTGGGCTGTGCTGGATCTTCGTTGCTGTGTAGGCTTGTCCATAGCTGCAGCGAGCAGGGGTTACTGTCTGATTGTGGTGCCCAGGCTTTTTACGTCAGTGGCTTCTTGCTGCCAAGCACGGGCGCTAGGGTGGCGGGCTTCGGTATTTCTGGCATGTGGGCTCCTTAGTTGCGGTTCCCAGGGTTTAGAGCACAGGCTCACTAGCTGCGGCACGTTGGGCTCAGTTGCTCCGAGGCATGTGGGATCTTCCTGGACCAGGGATCGAACCTCTGTCTCCGGCATTAGCAGGCAGATTCTTTACCACTGAGCCACCAGTTCAGTTCAGTTCAGTCACTCAGTCGTGTCTGACTCTTTGCGACCCCATGAAGTGCAGCACGCCAGGCCTCCCTGTCCATCATTAACTCCCGGAGTTCACTCAGACTCACGTCCACTGAGTCAGTGATGCCATCCAGCCATCTCATCCTCGGTCGTCCCCTTTTCCTCCTGCCCTCAATCCCTCCCAGCATCAGGGTCTTTTCCAATGAGTCAACTCTTCGCATGAGGTGGCCAAAGTACTGGGGTTTCAGCTTTAGCATCATTCCTTCCAAAGAACACCCAGGGCTGATCTCCTTTAGGATGGACTGGTTGAATCTCCTTGCAGTCCAAGGGACTCTCAAGAGTCTTCTCCAACATCACAGTTCAAAAGCATCAATTCATTGGCACTCAGCTTTCTTCACAGTCCAACTCTCACATCCATACATGACCACTGGAAAAACCATAGCCTTGACTAGATGGACATCTGTTGGCAAAGTAATGTCTCTGCTTTTCAATATGCCATCTAGGTTGGTCATAACTTTCCTTCCAAGGAGTAAGTGTCTTTTAATTTCATGACTGCAATCACCATCTGCAGTGATTTTGGAGCCCAAAAAATAAAGTCTGACACTGTTTAGGTGGCCAAAGTACTGGGGTTTCAGCTTTAGCATCATTCCTTCCAAAGAACACCCAGGGCTGATCTCCTTTAGGATGGACTGGTTGAATCTCCTTGCAGTCCAAGGGACTCTCAAGAGTCTTCTCCAACATCACAGTTCAAAAGCATCAATTCATTGGCACTCAGCTTTCTTCACAGTCCAACTCTCACATCCATACATGACCACTGGAAAAACCATAGCCTTGACTAGATGGACATCTGTTGGCAAAGTAATGTCTCTGCTTTTCAATATGCCATCTAGGTTGGTCATAACTTTCCTTCCAAGGAGTAAGTGTCTTTTAATTTCATGACTGCAATCACCATCTGCAGTGATTTTGGAGCCCAAAAAATAAAGTCTGACACTGTTTCCACTGTTTCCCCATCTATTTCCCATGAAGTGATGGAACCGGATGCCATGATCTTTGTTTTCTGAATGTTGAGCCAACTTTTTCACTCTTCTCTTTCACCTTCATCAAGAGGCTTTTTAGTTCCTCTTCACTTTCTGCCATAAGGGTGGTGTCATCTGCATATCTGAGGTTATTGATATTTCTCCTGGTAATCTTGATTCCAGCTTGTGCTTCTTCCAGCCCAGCGTTTCTCATGATGTACTCTGCATAGAAGTTAAATAAGCAGGGTGACAGTACTTCTTTTCCTGTTTGGAACCAGCCTGTTGTTCCATGTCCAGTTTTAACTGTTGCTTCCTGACCTGCATACAGGTTTCTCAAGAGCCACCAGGGAAGCCCTTTAATATTTATTTGGCTGTGCCAGGTCTTGGCTTTGGCATGGCAGGATCTTTAGTTGTGGCGTCTAATTCCCTGACCAGGGACTGAACCTGGGCCCCCTGTATTAGAAGCATGAAGTCTTAGCTACGGGACCACTAGGGAAGTCCCCTGGGCCCATCTTAAAGGTGGAAGAAAACCAAGCCCCAGAGGGATGACATTTTTGCTCAAAGTGAGTGGCGAAGTCAGGATGAGATTTGGGACATCTGACACACGGTCTGTTCCTTTCTGTGCCTCCCTGGGGCAGGACCCCTAATTCAGACGAAACACAGGCGCAGGGACAGCCCAGCCAGGTGGCTGGCTGATGAGACCGGTGGGCTGGCCCTGCTCATGGCTGGAGGCAGGCAGGCGGGAACCAGGTCAGGGCTTATGAACTTGACTGAAGGAGCCCGGGTGCCAGTCCTCCATGCCATGAGGAACCTGGGGCACCGGCAGGGGACACACAGAGGGGGCCAGAGTCAGGGCAGGGGCTGCCCGGCGGGGAGGGGGCGAGCCACAGAGCTGCTTCTCCGGTCCCAGGACGGGGTTAGACCCCAAAGCACTTAATTCTGACAACCATCCTCATTTTTTTCCCCCTTTTCTTTTTTTCCCAGTCCTTACACTATCTTCATCATTTTTTTGGAACTTTTTAGTTTGTATTAGGGTATATGCTAAGTCGCTTCAGTTGTGTCTGACACTTTGCGACACTATGAACTGAAGCCCGCCAGGCTCCTCTGTCCGTGGGGATTCTCCAGGCAAGAATACTGGAGTGAGTAGCCATTCCCCCCTCCAGAGGATCTTTCCGATCCGGGGATGGAACCCCTGTCTCTTACATCTCTTGCCTTGGCAGGCGGGTTCTTTACCACTAGCATCACCTGGGAAGCCCATATAGCCGATTAATAATGTTGTGATGGTTTCAGGTGAACAGTGAAGGGACTCAGCCATACATACACAAGGATCCATTCTACCCTAGAGGGCCTTCCCTGGTGACGCAGACGGTAAAGAATCTCCCTGCTATGCAGGAGACCTATGTTCGATCCTTGGGTCAGGAAGATCCCCTGGAAAAGAGAATGGCTACCCACTCCAGTATTCTTGCCTGGAGAATTGCATGGACAGAGGAGCCTGGCAGACCACAGTCCATGGGGTCACAGAGTCAGACACGACTGGGAGTGACTAAGCGCACTCGCACACATTCTCCCCCAAACCCACCTCCCATCCAAGCTGCCATATAACACCAGGCAGAGTTCCCTGCACTCTACAGTAGGTCTTGTTGGTGATCCACTTTAAATATAGCAGTACAACCGTTCTCATTCTACAGAGGAGGATTTCAAGGCTTGAGCGTCCCAAAGCCAGGATGCTGCAAAGCCAAGGCCTGAGTCCAGATCACGCCGGCTAAGCCCGGTTCCTTCCACCCCACGACTGAGCCTTCAACTCACTTCCCCATGGAGCAGTGAAAGATCGGTGGGCTTGGCTGGCTGGCAGAGAGGGGGCCCACCTGGCACCCTGCCTCCTTATCTGTGAGACCCCAGTGCAGGCTCAGGTGAGGAGACACCTGGGAGGATGGTCTGTTTCTCTTTCCTGGGCTTGCAGGAAGTGAGCTTGTCCTCAGAACCCAGGGCCACTTTGGTGGATGCCTTCCCTGGCCAGTGGCCCCACTGGGAATCCCCAGACCTTCAAAGTCACCCCAGAGGTTGAAGAGTGTGTCCTTAAAGAGGTGTAGGTGAGTGAGCTTCTGCGTTCGAAAGGGGATGGGTTAAAAAAAGAGAGAGAGAGAGACAGTGTGTACATAACACACACAGAACAAGAGCAGCCCCCAGCCAGGGTGAGACCAAGAGGCTGGACCCCACCAGGCTGGGGACCTGTCCCTCTGGCTCAGGAGTGAACCAAGATACAAACGCCACCAGCCCTCCTGCAAACAGCCTGTCGGGGGCAGTGATGAGTGACGAGCCACCCGCGGGCTGGGTGTGCAGCAGCCGAAGCCCTCCTCCCACGTGCCTACATGTCCGGGTCCCCCCGTATCAAGGGCACGTGTGGTGGGCGCCCCTCCTTCCCTTCCAGGCACAGTTGTTGAACTCCGAGGGCTACATTGGGTGCTCAGCGGCCATGCAGTGAAGCCAGTGGGAGAGAACAGAGGGCATACCCCCCGGCCATCAGCTGGGACGCAGTCCCCAGGCAGTGCGCTCCTGGGGGATCGGGGGCAACCTGCAGCAGCTTGACAGAAGCTGGAGGCCTGGCTACTAGTGTGAGGAGGCCTCAGGGGAGATGCTTCCTGGCCCTCCCTTCACCCCCTTCATTTACTGCACAGCTCCTAGAAACACCTCCCTGCTGGCCCAGACAATAGGGTTTGACAGAGGAAAAAAGGACTCTCTCCCCTCTTTCATTGAAATAATTTCTGTTTGTTTAGCCTTAGGGGAGTCAGGGTTTCCAAACAAGGTTTCCCTGAGTTGATGACTGTTGAAAGGATTTTGAAGGGTGAGTAGGAGTTCTCTGAGAACAGGAGTGGATAGACGGTATTGTCATTTCTGTGGAGAGAGGCATAGGCAAGAAGCTTGGCTTGGAGATATACAACCCTCATTCTGTGAGTCAGGGCAAGTGCTTGGGATTGGTTGGTTTGTTCACTTATTTGGCTGTGCCAGGTTTTAACTGCAGCACACAGGATCTTTTTAGTTGTGGCATGCAAACTCTCAGGGGTGGCATGTAGGATTTAGTGCTCTGACCAGCAATCGGACCTGGGCCCCTGCACTGGCAGCAGAGAGTCTTAGCACTGGACCCCCAGGGAAGTTCCCCCAACTATCTTTTGACCATAATTTCAGGAGAAACCCCAAGCAAGAACCATCTTGCTGAGTCTAGTCAAAAGCCACACTGTGTGAAACTTAAATAAGAAATGACTGTTGCTTGGTATTGCTAAGTTTGGGGCTATTTGTTATGCAGTGACAGGTAACTGACACACCTGAGGGCAGAGTATGAAGTCACAGGTGCATCCCGAGGGGGCAGCTGTTTGGGAGAATGAACAGAACTTGAATATATACTTAGAATGTCCACAGGCACGTGGGCAAGGCCACGCCAGTGTGGGGCAGAGCTGTGCCGGGAAGAGAAGTGAGGTTGCTGGGAATTTCCACCTTCTCCTTCTTCCTGCTGCTGCTGCTGCTAAGTCGCTTCAGTCGTGTCCGACTCTGTGCGACCCCAGACGGCAGCCCACCGGGCTCCCCCGTCCCTGGGATTCTCCAGGCAAGAACACTGGAGAGGATTGCCATTTCCTTCTCCAGTGCATGCAAGTGAAAGGTGAAAGTGAAGTCGCTCAGTCGTGTCCATTCCTTCTTCCTAGTTGGTATATATTACCAGGGAGTCCTTCTATAAGAATGGCTGCTCAAATTTGCCCTTAAGGACCTGTGGTAGGTTCCCAAAACAGTCATGTCTGAAGCCTGAAATGTCACCTTATATGGAAAAATCATTTTTGCAGATATGATTAAGTTAATGACCTTGAGATGCAGGGATTATCCTGGATTATCTGGGTGGGCCCTAAATGCCATTACATGTAAACTTTTTTTTAATTAATTAAAAAATATTTATTTATTTAATCTGGCTGTTCTAGAGCTTAGTTGCAGCACGAAGGATCTTTTTGTTTTTGGTTTGGGCATGGAGGGTAGTTTGTAGTTAAAGTTGCTCAGTCATGTCCGACTCTGTGACCCCATCAACTATAGCCCATCAGGCTCCCCTGTCCATGGGATTCTCAGAGTAAGAATACTGGAGTGGGTAGCCATTCCCTTCTCCAAGGGATCGTCCCCACCAAGGGATGGAACCTGGGTCTCCTGCACTGTAGGCAGATTCCTCACCATCTGAGCCACCAGGGAAGCCCTGAGTTCTTACAGTTGCAGCACTCACTCTTAGTTGAAGCGTGTGGGAACCCAGGCCCCCGTATTGGCAGCGTGGAGTCTTAGCCACCGGACCACCAAGGAAGTCCCCATGTATCTTGATACAGAGACATAAGGAGGTGTGACAAACACAGAAGGTCACGTGAAGACAAAGCAGAGAGACGCGAAGATGCTGGCCTTGAGGACCAGATGATGCGGCCACAAGCCATGACACGCCAGCAGCCACCAGACACCAGAAGCAAGTAACAGATGCTCCCCGAAAGCCGCTAAAGGGGGCACGGGTTTTGGCTGAGTGGTGCTGATTCAGTTCTGTTCTCCAGATCGGCGAGAGAATAAATTCGGGTTGTTTCAAGGCACCAAGTTTACAGTAATCCATTACAGGAGCCTCCAGAATGAATCCAGGCCCCTTCAATCACCATGAAAGTGAAAGTCACTCAGTCGTGTCTGACTCTTTGCAACCCATACAGTCCATGGAATTCTCCAGGCCAGAATACCGGAGTGGGTAGCCTTTCTCTTTTCCAGGGGATCTTCCCAACCCAGGGATCGAACCCTGGTCTCCCGCATTTCAGACAGATTCTTTACCAGCTGAGCCACCAGGGAAGCCCAAGAATACTAGAGTGGTTAGGCTATCCCTTCTCCAGCGGATCTTCCCGACCCAGGAATCCAGCCAGGGTCTCCTGCATTGCAGGTAGATTCTTTACCAACTGAGCTATCAGGGAAGTGTATGTTAGTTGCAGAGTCAGATGCAACTGAGCGACCCCATGGGCTATAGCCCGCTCGGCTCCTCTATCCATGGGAGTCTCCAGGCAAGAATACTGGAGTGGGTTGCCATTCCCTTCTCCAGGGGACCTTCCCGACTAAGGGACTGAACCCGCGTCGCCTGCATTACAGGCAGCTTCTTTACCACTGAGCCACCACATCCCCCCTCACAAATTCTGGCCTCCATCCTCGACCTCCTGGACACACATTCCTCAGCTCAGACCTGGGTTTGTTGGAAACTTCTCCCATCCCTTCTCTATGGGAAATGCCAGAAGCCACTGCTGGGAAGAGCTAAAATTCTTCTGGATGCTAGGGAGCACCTGACTGAAGTCTTACTGCCCGATGTACCAGCTGGGCACTAGAGCCCGTGGGGAAAAAAAAATACTATCACCACGCAAAAGGCAAAGGCAAGAGCAGATACACCACCCAAACACGGCCCCCGCACCATCCGCTGCCATATGCCTGTGTTTCTTGAAAAAGAAGCTTGAGAGAACAAACAAAAAGTATTTTCTCCCTTCTTGAGGTGGGTGGGGCATCCCTTCCCCCCTCCCAGCAGCCCTACTCTCCACTGCATATTCTGGCTCAGGGGCTCCCCAGTGGGGAAGGAACTACCCGGGGCCCTGAGTTCTCGCCCCCTCCCCACTGCCCACCCATTGCTGCAGCTGGCAGAGAACAAAAGAGGCCACAGCCCTGACTTCCACTCCCGTCTGCCCAGGCTGGCTCGCTCGGGCAGCTGGAGCAAGGGTCTTACAGCGGCTGCTGTACTATGAAAGACAGTCCGGATTTTTAAAATTTAATTAACTGTATTTATTTATGGCTGCATCGGGTCTTCGTTGCTACACGTGGGCTTTCTCTAGTTGCAGCGAGTGGGGGCTACTCTTGCTTGCAGCATGCAGGCGTCTCATCCCAGTAGCTTCTCTTGTTGCAGAGCACGGGCTTCGGAAGTCGTGGCTCGCAGGCTCTCAAGTTGTGGCGCACGGGCTTTGTTGCCCTGAGGCACGTGGGATCTTCCCAGAGTAGAGATGGAACCCACATCTCCTGCACTGGCAGGCGGATTCCTAACCACTGGACCACCAGGGGTGTCCAGCCCAGATTTCTGGTTGAGACACCTGAATCAGGTGCCCAGGGTGGGGAATTTTGGTGATGCTCTGAGGCTTAGATCAAGGTGATCCCAATCCCTCTCCTGGGATTGGTTTAAAGAGAAGCACAGAACCCACTTCTGGCCACTGAGACACGAAGCACGTAGCAAAGTTTCCCCTGCTCTTAGAAAGGGACTGAAGCGAGAATGTCTGGATGGTCTGAAAGTGACACCTCCACCCATGACAGCCATCTGAGGACCACGAGAGGAGGCACCCAGGAGGTGGAGCCATAACCCATAGGACGGCAGAACTCACTGATAGGAAAACTGGGACCCCTGGGACTCAGAATCCACCGCCTCTGGGCTTCAAGCTGGATGATGAAAGTCTGTGTTTTGTAAGCTGCATTCAATGCAAGTTTCTCTTCCTTGCAGCTAAAAGCATCCTAGTTAAGTCAAACTTTGCTTTCTGCTGTTTAGTCGGTAAGTCGTGCCTGACTCTTTCTGACCCCGTGGACTGTAGCCTGCCAGGCTCCTTCCGCTGTCTGTGGGATTGCCCAATCAACCTTTACCAGTTATAAAAAAAAAAAAAAAAGAAAGAAAAAAACACTCATTGAATTCTCTGGCAGTCCAGTGGTTAGGACTTGGTGCTTTCACTGCTGGGACTCCAGTTCGAGTCCCAGTCGAGGAACTAAGATCCTACAAGTCACAGCCAAAAAAAAAAAAAAAGATCCATTCGTTTTTGTCTCTTGGTGTATTATATAGCAGACCAACACTCCCTTTCCAACTGCCCACTAGAGAATGGCCATTCCATTGGTGATTAATGAACAGAAAGAATCTAGGGTTCTGGGGCCGCTGGTGCAGCCGGCTCACTCAGCCCCTACCTGATGCTCTTCTCTCCTGCCCACGGAGCAGGCAGTGACTGTGCCAGCCGTCCCCCTGCTGCCCGGTGGCCCACACTCCCTTGAGGCCAGGATGACCAAACCCACCACCTAGGATGGAAGAGCCAGGGCAGGGAAGGCACTGCCCTCCCTGAAGTCACAGAAGGCCGCCCCCGGGCTGGGCCACCGGCCTCCAGACTCCTCATTACAGGAGAAGACAAACCCCTCACTTCTCAAGTCTCTGTCTATCAGATTACCTACAACTGATCACAATGCTAACAGAAACGGACTCCATGGCATGCATTTTCATCAAATTCAGATTCCCTTCTGCTTCCGCGTTAGGATACAGCTCTCGTGTTACTGTCTTCTTTCTACCATCTTCCTATATAGTTTGTTTCTTTATCAGTCTTTCAAATCACTTCTGAAATAAGGTGGGATATAAAGCAATGAAAATAAATCCATCCATTAATCCTTTAATTTCTTTGGCTGCACAAGTTCTTCATTGTGATGTATGGACTTTCTCTAGTTATGGCCTGGGTGGCTTCTCTAGTTGGGATGTGTGGCTTTAGTTGCCCCGAGGCACGTGGGATCTTAGTTCCTAGACAAGGGATCAAGCCAGTGTCCTCTGCACTGCAAGGCGGATTCTCAACCACTGGACCACCAGGGAAGTCCCCCAATAGCTTTTAGAAAGCCCTGGTGCCGGGCAATGTTCCAGGAGAGAAAAGCCCTGCCTTGCAGGAAGTAAGTTATTTCACCTCCCCAAACCTTGCTCCCAATGCAGCAGACCCAGGCTCGATCCCTGGTCAAGGAACAGATCCCACATGCTGCAACTGAGAGTTTGCAAGACACAACTAAAGATCTCATGTGCCACAACTAAGACCCGCTGAAGCCAAAAAAAAAAGACCACACACACGCACACAACAAAAATCTCAACTAAAAAAAAAGTAATAACATTAACAGCAGTGGCTACCATTTACCGAGCACCAGCAGAGGAGCCCGTGATGCAGGCCTGGTGATGCCCATCGTCCCCCCAGTCCTTGATTCCGTGACTGTCTCCTGAAGCCCCACACTAGTCCAAGGGCACTGACATCACTCTGGTAGAGGGTACAGGGACACAGGCTTTGACTCTATACAGGAAGTGCTTCCCCATAGGGAGGGCTGTTCCCAAATGGTGGGCCCGGGGGTTCCCCACCCCTGGGGGTTTTCCAGTGAAGGCTGCCCACTTACCAAGCCCTCTTAGAGACTCGAGTCTGTGGATGTCTTTAAAGAATAGATGGGCACCACCTGCAAAGATCCGTCCGTCAAGTCACCTGGCCTGGGGGTAACGAGGGCAGAGATCAAGGACCGTTCATGTCCTCTTTATGTGGAAAGTGAAGCAAGTGGGACTTCCCTGGTGGTCCGGTGGCTAAGACTTCACGCTCCCAATACGGGGAGCCCGGGTTTGATCCCTGGTCAGGGAACTAGATCCTGCACAGCCAAATGAAGACTGAAGATCCCTGTGCAACTAAGACCTGGTGCAGACAAATAAATTTTTTTTTTTTAAGGGAAGCAAGCTGGTAAACAGGATCGCAGGAGCAAACTTCACCCACTTAAGAAAAGCACTCTTAGTGTTTCTAACTGTATAGAGTCCTAGCATTCAGGGCAGGTTGGACTCTCATCCTGCCACCTCCATGTATCTCCTGGGAAACCAAGATCCAGAGGGCACAGACTGTACCTCGATCCCTGCACACCCGGCACACGGTCGCCCCAGAGCATGGCACGCTTTCCCATGAGCTTAAGTGCTGCACTGGTTGCAGAGTCCTTCCTATTCATCGGAGCAAGGGCTTTATGGAAAACACTTTATGTCTTTGAAAACGGTCAATAATTCAGATGGTATCTTGTTTTCAGCATACTGATCACATGTTGCCTTCACTGAGTTCTCTCTGGTGCCTGGTCTGTTGAAAAAGATATCAGACGTATAAACTAACCACAGCAACAGGCCATGCCACGGCTGAAATCTCTCCAATATGATGAAGGAATCCAGGCGCGAAAGATCAGGCTGTAGGAGCCCCTTTATGTTCATCTCAAACACAGGCTGAACTCCGATGTTACAGGTCAGGATGGTGGTCGTGTTGGCAGGAAGGCAGGGTGGGGTGATTGATGGAAGGGGGCATGATAGAGGCTTCTGGGGGGCTGGGAATGCTTTGAGCTCGATCTGGGTGGTTATCTGGGTTACTTGGTCTCTAACATTCGTCGAGTTGCTGATTTATAAATAGCTTTTATTTTTCCCCTTAATAATAAGTTTTTAAAAAGATAGATTTGGGATCCCCAGTTACACAGCAAAGTTGTCTTGGACTTTCCTGGTGGTTCAGTGATTAAGAATCCGCCTGCCAGTGCAGAGGACACGGGTTCAATCCCTGGTCCGGGAAGAGTCCCCATGCCAAGGAGTAACTCAGCCCGAGTGCCGCAACTACTGAAGCCTGTGCTCTGGAGCCTCTGGTCTGCAACAGGAGAAGCTACAGCAGTGAGAGGCCCACACACCACAACGAGAGAGCCCTGCTCGCCATGACGAGAGAAAGCCCGCGCACAGCAACAAGCACCCAGCACAGCCCCAAATAAACATAAATAATTTCTTAAACACCTTAAGAAAAAACCCAGAAAGAAAGAAAGTTGTCTTGATAAGTCTCCAGAGCTTTAACCGAGTTGCCACCCTTTGATCCAACCCTGAATATTCACTGGAAGGACTGATGCTGAGGATGAAGCTCCAATACTCTGGCCACCTGAAAAAGCTGATTCATTGGAAAATACCCTGATGCTGGGAAAGACTGAGGGCAGGAGAAGCGGACAACAAAGGATGGGATGGTTGGATGGCATCACGACTCATCGGACACGAGTGTGAGCGAGCTCTGGGAGATGGTGAAGGACAGGGAAGCCTGGTGTGCAGCAGTCCACAGGGTCCCAGAGTCAGACACAATTGAGAGACTGAACAACAATCCTTTGACCCAGTCCTTTTCTCAGTCTAGACTCTTTTCCTGGCCACACAGCTTGTAGGATCTTGTCTCCCTGACCAGGGATTGAACTCAAGCTCGACAGTGAAAGCTCACAGTTCCAACCCCTTGGACCATCAGGAAATTCCCTATCAATGTATCCTGAGAAAATTACACAAAACACAAAGATTTATGTACAAGATGTTTCACTCAAGCAGGTTTGACCTCTGTAAATAAACACACAAGCACACAAGAATGAGAAATGGCAGGCAACCTAAGTGCCCCACAGGGGCTGAAAACCAGCTTCGTACAGACAGACGATCTCATGGAAAAGCCTAGATGGAGATTCTAGACGTTTTATCTCCAATGGGTGGCATCCACAAATGGCTTTCTCCCTCTACTGTTCTGCAGTTTTGTGGTCTGAGATGAGGAGCATGACTTTTTGCCATTTGGAAAGAAGTAACAGAAAACATATTCTTAAAAAGTGTTGTTCTTTTTTTTTTTAAATAACCAACCCACTTGCCACCCCATGCCCAGCACAGGAAAGCAGCCCAGGCCAGGCCAAAGGGCAGACTCAGGGACACACGTGCATCACGCCACTTCCTGGGAAAACCACAGAGGCCTTCCCCGTTCCTGGAGGAGGAGATGGGGCCTGGCCAAGCAAAGCCCCATCTCTGACGAGCCCTGAGTCCTGGAAGGCAGGGCTTTACCCCTCCCAGGTGGGGAAGGGGACTCATGATGGTGTTCTCTTCTCACATGGGGCCCCCAGGACCAGGCTAGGGCCATGCCTGTGCTCTGGGCACTAAGACAAGGAAGGGAAACCCTCAAACCCAGGCTGTGCCCGAGAGGAGACAGGGCGGGTGCTGTTGGCAGCATCGAGTGTCTGGGTCACCCTCGGGCCTGCCCCAGCAGAGGGGAGGCCGGGCTCTCGTGGGCAGACAGCTCCCCAGGGTCAGGTTTCCACTTCGTTATTTAAAGCCCGGCTCCGGCTCCTGGCGGGCGGGCAGGGGCGGCCAACGCCTGCGTGACCAGGATGAGCAATCGCAATCCTGACTCGGGCCTGCGTGCCTATGGCAACTGGCCTTGTGGCCTTGGAGACTAATCTCCAGGCTGCCAGCCGGTAGGGGCCTCTCCGGGCAGGGCGGCGGCTCCCTGCGGAGGCCCCGGCCAGAGAGCAGGATTGGGCCCTCTCCCAGCCAAGGATGGGGCATCTGGCCTTGCAGCAGGGCCAGGCTCTAAACGCACAGGTTCCCACAGCCACAGCTCCTGCCACAATCCACCCCTAAGGCATGATCACACACGTGGGGATGTGACCACACGCACACACACACCAGAACCATCACACTTCTTCCACAGCGCAGAGAGACAGACAGCAGGCGCTCCTGCTCTGGAAGAGAGTCCCAGGCTGGGAGTTGAAAGGACAGTTAAAACAGGTTCAGAAAAAAAGAGATTAAAACAGGATAACACTTCTTGATTTGAGTGCTGGTTACATGGGGTACTGGAGAAGGGAATGGCAGCCCACTCCAACATTCTTGCCTGGAGAATTCCATGGCCAGAGGAGCCTGGTGGGCTATATAGTCCATGTGGCTGAAATGACTTGGACACAACTGAACGACTAACACATACTAGGTGGGGTTATATACATAGACTAAGGGCTTCCCTGGCGGCTCCGATGGCAAAGAATCCACCTGCAATGTGGGAGACCCGGGTTCGATTCCTGAGTTGGGAAGATCCCCTGAAGGAGGGACTGGCTACCTACTCCACTATTCTTGCCTGGAGAATTCCATGGACAGAGGAGCCTGGTGGGCTACTGTCCATGGGGTTGGAATGAGTAGGACATGACTAACTAACACACATACACAGCTGAAAATTCATCACACTGGATACTTAAGATTTATGCATTTTACTGTAAGTATACTTTCATCAAAGGTAAAATGAGCGACATGCAAGAAGCACGGGATGGCAGGAGGCGGAATCAGGGAAGGCTCCTTGGAGGAGGTGACACCCAACCCGCGTGCAGGGTCATGTCATGGGGGAGCAGGGGTTTGCGGGGGAGGGCAGAGCCAGGGGAGCGATACCCAGGCACTGTTCATCAACAAGGGGGACCACTGCCCTGCCCCCTGCTGGGCCCACCTCCTTGGAATCAAATGCTGAGCAAATACGGCAGGACCGTTTGAAGGAGAGCCAAATTACCCGCTGCCCAGGAAACCCAACCAGCCGGAGCAGAGCAGTGGATGGGGTGGGGAACCACCCAGGCTCCCCATGGCTGGAACATTCAGGGCAGGGCAGGAAGCGGTGGGTGAAGATATGGGCATGGCCACTGGGGTCAGGCTAAGGACCTCAGAAAGGCATCATCCTTTAGGGCAGCGGTCCCCAACCTTTTTGGCACGGGGCACTGGTTTCGTGGAAGACAATTTTTCCACGGATGGGGGTGAGGATGGTTTCAGGTGGAAAAACAAGCGATGGAGAGTGGCAGACAAAGCTCCACTCGCTCACCTGCTGTGCAGCCCAGTTCTTAAGTTTCACGGATGGGTACCACAGGTTGGGGATCCGGCTCCAGGGCATGGGAACCACCAATGGGTTGGGAAGTTTAGGGGGGTCCTGGCAGGTGAAATTTAGGGGGCAAGACCAGAGATGGGGAAGTGGCAGCTGTCAAGCTTCTACAACATTCCGG
>SJXQ01010416.1:24214-41176 GCA_006408695.1 Aepyceros melampus
CCTCTGGGGGCGGGGGTGTGTGGGGGTGGGCGGGTTTGACGAAGGAGTGGATGGATGTGATTTGACCAGCAAGCAAGGCAGAGTTCAGCAATTGAGGGCTTGGGGGTAGCAGTGGGGCTGAGGAAGCCTAAGGAGACACCTGGAGTGACACCTGGGTTTCTAATCCTACTGATGGAGTGGATGACGTGCCCCCAGCTGAGCAGGGAACAGAAGGAAAAGGCTGGACAGGAGGCCGAGAGGGCAGGCCTGGCGTCCCCAGGGATGACTGCAACCCAGGGTTGATCAGGGCTTGTCTGGGAGCCCTGGGCGGGAGGGACAAGATACGGGGTAGGTAGGGTGGCAGCCAAGGCCGTGTGTGGACTGGCATGCCTGGGAGAAAACAGTGGGAGAAATCAGGGAAACCGGGACTAGAGAGGGTCAGAGAGTCAGGGGAGGGGAGAAGGGCAGAGATCAGAGGTCAGGGGGCTGGGCAAGGAGCCTAGAGGACCACAGGGCGGGTGGGCGGCAAATGGGTGGGCTGAGGGGAGTGGAGGCAAAGAGCTGAGTGGAAGTGGGTGGAGGCTGGTGGGGTCCATGTGAGAAAGGAGGTGCGCAAAGTGCTGCTGCTGCTGCTAAGTTGCTTCAGTCGTGGCCGACTCTGCGACCCCAGAGACGGCAGCCCACCAGGCTGCCCCGTCCCTGGGATTCTCCAGGCAAGAACACTGGAGTGGGTTGCCATTTCCTTCTCCAATGCGTGAAAGTGAAAGTGAAGTCGCTCAGTCATGTTGTGACCCCATGGACTGCAGCCCACCAGGCTCTTCCGCTCATGGGATTTTCCAGGCAAGAGTACTGGAGTGGGTTGCCATTGCCTTCTCCAACGGAAAGTGAGGTGGGCTCAAGAGGGCTTCGTTCTTTTTTTTCTTATTTGGCTGTGCTGGGTCTTAGTTGAGGCACGCAGGATCGTAAGCTGAGGCACGTGAGATCGTTCAGTCGAAGCATGTGGGATCTTGAGTCGCAGCATGCAGGATCTCAGTTGAGGCATATTGGATCTAGTTCCCCAACCAAGGATCGAACCCCAGCCCCTGCATTGGGAGAGCGGAGTCTTAGCCACTGGCCCACCAGGGAACTCCCAGGGCTTCCTTCTTTAGGATGAGATAACCCAGAACCAAGTGACTCGAAGGGGAGGAAAGGACTCTCAAGGCTCAGTTAACAGCGAGATAGAGGCTTCCCAGGTGGCTCACTGGTAAAGAATCCACCTGCTAAGCAGGAGACTCAGGTTTGATCCCTGGGTCAGGAAGATCCCCTGGAGGAGGGCATGGCAACCCACTCCAGTATTCTTGCCTGGAGAATCCCCTTGGACAGAGGAGCCTGGCGGGCGGCAGTCCACAGGGCCGCAAAGAGTCGGAAACTGGGCAACCAGACAGCAGCAGCAACCCAGACAGAACCAGTGCAGCTGGAAGGAAACAGTCTCTGCCGGGGACCAAGCCTCCTGGGTCCTTCCAGATGGACCCAAACCCTCTAAGTTCTGGAACCAGACGGAAGAACCCTTATACCAAGCCCTCCACCAATCCAGGACCATGGAGCATTCCGATTCCACAGCCACTTCATTCCATTGGACGGGAAGGTGTGTGTGAGCTGGCGGAGGCTGGATCGGAAGGCCAGCCCAGGAGGCAGAGAAAGTGGTGGTTTAGCCAGTCTCCCAAACAGAACATGCACGTGTGGGGAGGGGATTTTTTTTTTTTTTTTTTTAATATTTGGCTGCACCAGGTCTTAGTTCTGGCACACAGGATCGTCGCTGAGGCAGGCGGGATCTGTTTAGTTGCAGCAGTCAGGGTCTTTAGATGCGTCATGTGAGATCTAGTTCCCTGACCAGGGATCGAACCTGGGTCCCCTGCCTTGGGAGTGTGAAGTCTTAGTCACTGGACTGTCAGGGAAGTCCCGAGGAGGGGATTTTGGTTTGCCCATGGCTGTCCCCCATAACCACAGCAGGCAGTCCATAATACTAGCTGGGTGGATGAATGAGTTGCTAAAAGGAAGCAGAAGTCTGAGAGTGAGGGAAAGGCAAAACCCAGGCTGAGCCAGACTCTGCCACCCTTGGCACCGAGCCCTCCCCCGGCACGTCCAACCCCGTCCCACGTGCATCGGGCTGGCTGGCCTGAGTCCTCGTGCTGTCCTGTCTGCCACTCTCATTGTGAGGAGGCAGGGGGAAATGCCTGGGCTTTAGGGTGCACCAAAGCTGGGGTCTGGTATCCGCCCAGCTATCACCGGCCTGTGACTCCCACTGGGCACCCAAACTCTCCATGCCTGTTTCCTCTTGAGCAAAAAGGCACCACCAAATCCACTGGTCTTAGCATCTTGGGGACCATGTGTGAGATAAGATGTGAAAAAGTGTCTGCCTCCAGCCTGGAGATCATTCAGGCTCTTTGAAGAAGCGGCCGGGACGACGGTGACGACTTCACGTTGACGTCACCTGCTGAGTGGCTGTCTCTCCTGACATCACCTGTCTCATCAACTCCAGGAGAGCTCGCCCAGGGCTCCTGACGGGCGGCACAGGGCCCTTCTGTTCCCCTAAGTGCTGGGCGGAAGGGAGACGAAGGCCTGGCACTCCGCTGCCCCTGGAGTGTACCTGCCCACTCAGCTGTGTACCATATGCACTGATTCTCGGGCATGTGTAGAGCTGGGGGGCTGGCTGTCTGGAGACGGTGGGGAGAAGCCGGCACTGGGGTGGTGTCAGCGCCCGCGGCGGCAGCGTCTCCCAAGAGCCCCCTCGCCAGACATAAACAGGACTTCTCAGAAGGATGTGGACGAGGAGCCTCAGGCCTTTTCTCGTTAGGAAAAGACTGAGCCAAAAAAACGAAAAAGCTAATCACTTGTGGGTGAGCTAATCCCCCAGGCGCTGGGCTGGCACCCAGGCTCCCAGCCTCCACTGGCAACCTGGCCCCGCCCGCAGGCTCCCTCCTTCCTCCTGTTTATGGCTCCCACTCCACCCCCACCCTGACCTCTGAGCCAGCAGAGGTGGAGGGCTAAGGTCCCAGGGAAGGGACCTGGCTTCTAACTCTTGACGACACCCTGCAGTGGAGCCTGGGCACCACCGCCCTCCCTGAGCCTCAGTTTCCCCATCGGAAAGCGAGTCCTTGGGCTTGAAGTTCTCAGGTCCAGATGGAAGGTGCATCACCGCCCCGCTCGGCCACCCGCCCCAGAGCACCCACCAGAGTCACTCGCTCCTCACTGCTGGCCTGTCCACAGGCCTCAACCCCCTCAACCTGGATGCTCTCCAGCCCCGTCACCTCTTGTTCCTGCTCCTTTATTTTGCTTATTTAAAAAAAATACTTTATTTGGCTGCGCCACACCTTAGATGTGGCACGTGGGATCTTCGATCTTCGCTGCAGCATGTGGCATCATCCGCTGCAGCCTGCTAACTCCTGGATGTGGCATGCGAGATCCAGTTCTCAGTCTGAACTCAGGACCCATTCATGGGAAGCTTACCACCAGGGAAGTCCCTGTTCATGCTCTTTTAAATCCTGACACTACACCCTTCCCCCAGGACCCTTTCTTGTTGACCTCCCCATTCCGAGGGCTCCCCCAGTCCCAGTCCTGTCCACTCTCCTGAGCCTCGCATCCACCAAAAGGATACCGTGGGATTCTGACTGATACAGCTGTTCTCAGTTGTGTCCCACTCTTTGCAACCCTGTAGACTGTAGCCCACCAGGCTCCTCTGTCCGTAGGATTTCTCAGGCAAGAATACCGGAGTGGGTTGCCATTTCCTTCTGCAGGGGATCTTCCTGACCCAGGGATAGAACTCGCGTCTCTTGCATTGGCAGGCGGGTTCTTTACCACTGAGCCACCAGGAAGCCCTGGGACTCTAACTATGCAATATCTTCATGGCACCTGCTGTGAGCGGGACCCAGAACTGGGATGGATCAGGCCCAGTTCCCACCCCAGAGCTCCCAGGTGAAGAAAGAGAAGCCAAAGGTTATAAGTGGTGACCCACACATAAGAAGAGGTGACCACCATCCAGATGTCCGTTTAACAGGTATGTTCACTGCACCTGCCACCTCCCCAGCGTGTACACACACCCTCTGTCTACACGCATACACACGTCTTAGCCAACACTTGCCAGTGCCCCAAGTCCCATCCATTCCTTTCACATTATTTAAGTACCACCTGCACACCCACTGTGTGCTCTAGAAGAGGAAGGCCACCAAACAAGATGGAGACACAGGGGTGTCGGCTGCTCATGCAGTCATGTCCCACTCTTTGCGACCCCGTGGACTGTAGCCCGCCAGGCTCCTCTGTCCATGAGATTCTCCGGGCAAGAATACTGGAGTGGGTTGCCGTCTCCTCCTCCAAGGGATCTTCCCAACACAGAGATTGAATCCACGTCTCTTGTGTCTCCTGTGGATTTTTTAACCACTGAGCCATCTGGGAATAACCAGGTCCCCAGGGCGGTGACATGCATTTTGTGGCTGGATGCTCACAGACCCCAACACACCGGTGCCCACTCCCCACCCTTCTCCAGCCACAGCTTTCACACACCATCGCGTCTGAGGCCCCAGCACCAAGGGGGGGAGGCAGGATCTAGACCATCCTCCGTCCTATGCTGGACGGCTGACACCCAGCGTGTGGGTGACCTGCCCTCCACCACACAAGCCAGCGAGAGCCAGGGCTCCCAGCCTCCTCTGGCTCCTCTCCCTGGCCCTCCTCCTGAGTATACTCAGACTCATGCAGACACCACTTCCTTCTCCAAACTCGTTGCCCCCACCTCTACCCTCACTCAGGTAAGGTGAGGTAAGCCTGGCTACCTTGATCCACCAGGGACAACCCAGGACTCCCCTCAAGCTCTAGCCAGGTGATGTGACCCATTAAAGTGACCCGTGTCTGTCCTCGCCCAACCCCAGAGTCAGGGAGAGCCTGGAGGAGCCCAGCCCAGGTCACACCATCCCCTCCTTAGGTCCTGATCACTGCTGACGGGCAGACTCCCATCAGCCCGTGGTCTCAGCAGCGTGCAGGGGTCCAGCCCCTGGGAGATCTGGGTCCAGCTGAGGCTCCACCACCCACCAGGAAAGTGATGCTGGGCAACCTGCTCTCCCCCTCTGGGCCTCCGTCTCCCCCTGCCAGGTAAAGACATCCATGGCACCCTATTCCTTCCCCCCTCACAGAACAGTGGAGGGGGTTAAGAGCCAGGCCCCAACAGAGCTGTTCTGCCCAAATCCCACCTTGGCCTCGGGTCTGGCTGAACTCCACAAAACCTGAGTCACGTCCCAGCAGCCCTGTGTGGCCACCCAGTGCCGCGCTGTGGCCTCTCTCTCTCGGTTCCCCCCAGCCAGCCTCCAAGCACAAAGCCTCTCCCCATCTGACAGATGAGGACACGGACGCTCAGAAAGGCTGAGCAACTTCCCCGAGGGCACACAGCGGAAGCCTTAGGGCCAACTTCAAAGCAAAGCCTGTCAGAGGAGCAAATATGCGCCTGACTCCCCCAACCCTTCCCCTGAGCAGCGGTCCCCAGCACGGCCCACTGCCCAGTGACCTGTGTAGATGTTTGCAGAAAGGGCTGAGTGGTTCTCCCAGGGTTCAACATTTCAAACTCTTTCCTGCCTCCCTTCAGAGAGCAAGGGGCTTCGGGACAGGGGCTGGGCCTCCCGGAGTTGTTGGGGGTCCTGACCACCAGAAGGGACCCCAGAGATACAGAGATGTCATCCTCTGAGCCAAACACAGGGCAGAGGGTGTTGCCAAGGTCATGGGGCTTCCAGGATGTTGGGAGTCGGGGGGCCGTGGAGAAAGCAGAAAATTCTGGGAGCTGCCAGCCCTCCACGTGGTCCCCAGGCTCTGGGTCACCCAGTCTGCGCCCTCATGTCTGAAGCAGTAGATGGCGAGCCAAGAAAAGAGAGCAAGGAGGCACTGGTTCACGCTCTAAAAGCAACCTGTCTGGAGCCTGGCATGAGAAAACCACTCCTCTCTGGTCCCCGCAGAGGGGCAGGTCAGCATCCCAGACAGTGCCCCTGGCAACCGTATGTCCCCTCCCACTGGGCTCCCAAGTCCCACCCCCCCACCAAGGCCTGCAGAGAACCCTGCTGGTGGGGCTGACATAGCTCTGAACTGGCTCCCTGAGGTGGGCCAGCTCGATGCCACGCCCACCTGCCCACCAGCCCCAGAGTTCTGAGCGGCGCCGTGAGGATGAGCATGGCCCACAGGGCAGTGATTCAACATCACATCAGATAAATGCAGGGCCCATCTCACCGAGACTGGGTCCCCCTCCCCTGGGAGCCTCACCACCCCCACCCCCAGCTCCAGGGGGCTCTCCTGTAGGTGGTTCTTCCAGTTCGTCAGCCCCACCCTACAGACTCCAAGGACTGCCTCTCCCGGGATATACCTGGGGACATAATGAGGTTTGAGGGTTCCCCGAGGTGTTGCCACGGGCTCCTGGGGGCAGAAACCGGAGCCCTTCTCTCCTGCCTGGTCCCAGGGGCCATCAGCCTACAGCCCATTGCACCAACTTACTGAGCAGCCTCTTGCCTCCAGGCAGAACCTACAGTCACCGAGTCCCACTGGGGACTCTCCTCTCATCTGGGGGTGTTTCCAAAGTCCTGGTCACTCTCACCCCTCTATTGCCCCCCGATTCACCATGGTCTGCTCCCAAACCTCCCACCAGCTGTTCTGCTTCCAAGTGCCCGCCCAGCCTCCTGGATCAGGCAGCCAGGGGAGGCTCCCAGGCACCTGCAGCGGGGCAGGGAGCCCCAGACCAAGGATCATGAGATGTGGTTTCAGATCCTGATTTTTGTCTGGGACCTTAGCCATGTGTCTTCCCAGCTCTGGGTCTCAGCTTCCCCATCAGAAAAGAAAAAGAGGTCAACGTACTCCTAGGTACCCACCCCCACCCAGGGGGCTCAGGGGTGGAGAAGGGTGACTGAGGGAGGTGGCAGGGGGACCCCCACAGAAGCCCTGGGCCCCAGCCCCAGGCAGAAGTCACATCAGCCATCCTGACGGACAGACCCCAGCCAGCTGCCAGGGGATGGGTGTGTGTATATGAGCGTCTCTGTGTGTGCGTCTACTTAATGGGTCGGGACTTCTTTTGGGGTGATGAAATGCTCTGAAATTAGACCGTGGTGAACACTGCACAACTTCGGGAAGATACGAAAACACTGAAGCGTAGATTCTACCTTTTATCGGCCATGCCATGTGGAATGTGGGCTCTTAGTTCCCCCATCAGGGATCAAACGGTGCCCCCTGTGCTAGCAGCTCAGAGTCTTACCCACTGGACCACCAAGGAAGTCCTAAAGTGGACGTGTTAAAGGAAATAATTTTCAAATAAACTAAAAGAAAAACCCAACAAAGCTGGAGAAGAAAAGAACAAAGTCCCCGAAGGCACGGCTGAGCCCCTACTCAAGGCTCTGAGGACCACACCTACAGGCTTTTTCCTGGGGAGAGTACATAAACTCATTTTTTAAAAAAACTATTTATTTTTATCTATTTATCTGACTGCACCAGATCGTAGCTGCGAGAAATGAGATCTCAAACCTTCACTGTGGCATGTGGGATCAGGTTCCCTGATTTAGGGATCGAACCCAGGCCTCCTGCATTGGGAGCATGGAGTCTTAGCCATTGGACCACGAGGGAAGGCCCAAATCCCTCTGTCCGGGGTTTATGCCTCTACCCTCGGGTCTTCTATCATGTGGGGCCAAACATGCTCCTAACTGATGTTCTGTGCCACCCGCCAGGACTAGAGGGGGCCCCACATGCTTGGCACTCGGTGTCCAAGGCTGGTGGTCAGGATTCAGCCAAACATCAAGTTACTAGGCACCGTCTACCAGCCACAGCCCCTGGATCCCCGCACAGCCACGCACACACGCACACACACACGTGCACACACAAAAGCGTGTGTCTAAATAGCCCAGGGGATTAACTGTTCTGAGGCTTCACACTTGTGCGCTCTCCACACACACCACCTGCCCTTCACGGAGGGGGGAACCCCCCCAAACTGGGCTGCACCCAGCCCAGGGAGACAAGGTGCCCCCCACCACCATCACCCTCTAGATGCCTCTGAGAATCACAGCCAGGCCGGGAAAGGCAGCAGCTGGGGACGGTGGCGGGGGCCAGTGAGAGTTGTGATCGAAGGGTGGAAAAGCCTCTTGCCCTTCCAAGGCCCTGCCGTGACTGTCCCAGCACTCAGCTTGCTTCTAATTCACTTAACAAGTTGGTCCAGGACACTCGCTGTGTCAAGCAGGAGGAGCCGGAGACAGGGTGTGGAGGGACAAGGAGCATGGCCCCAACCCCTTGGAGGGGGACAGACAAGTACAAGGACAGCTGGAACACGGCAAGTAAGGAAAGCTGGGTGGTAGGAATGCAGCGCAGGGGCGCCTAACACAAACCTGGGAGGAGGTTATCAGGGAGGGCTTCCAGAGGGAGGTGACACCCAAGCTGAGACCTGCAAGAATGAGCCCAGAGAGATGGATGGGCAGCAGAAAAACCTGTTCCAAGGAGAAGCAACAGCACGCTGGGAAGCAAGCTGGAATGCAGTGTGTTCTAGAATACAATGGAGCTCGGCATGGCCATCACAGAGAGGCAGGGCGTGGCAGGCAGGGAGGGAGGCAGTCAGATGAAGGTCCTTGCCTGGACCTGAAAGGAGGTTCTGTGGGTCCGGAGTCCCACTTCCCGGCTCTAGACCCTTTCTTACGCTGCTCACTCCCCACCCCTGATGCCCACCCCAGCCTACTCCTGGGTCAGAATCCCACCCGCCCTCCAGTCACCTCCTGCAGGCTGCCCCCAGCAAGCTGGGGAGTAGGCGTGTCTCCAAAACCCAGCCACAGGGCCCACAGCCCGGCACCGAGGTAGGGCTTGGCATCTGGGAAGCCTGATCACCCACTTCAAGGGGCTGAGGGGTGGACAGGCTGCGGGGACTAAGCGCTTCGGCCTCTGGGCTTTTCCCAGCTTGCACAAACTCAGGCACTGCACCACCCATGCTCCGTGAGCAGAGTAGCTAAGAGCAGAACAGGACAGTGGTGTCCAGCTCCTCTCGGGGCAGGCCTGGGGCCCTCCAAGGGCCAGCCTCTGGGACCAGCATCTGACCAAGTGGAGAAAACATTCTTCCCTGGGATGAGGACCAGCTTCCCCCAACTGAACACGCAGATCCTCCCAAGAACCCGGCCATGCCGGGGTAACCACACTCCTTTGTTCAGATGAGGCTCAGAGAGGTAAAGTCACTTGCCTGAAGCCACACAGCTGGCTAGTGGTAGAAGTGGGACTCGAACCCTTGCCTGTCTGGTTCTAAGGCACCCTGCTGGAAAGCGGGGAAGCTCTGGCACAGCGAAAGGAGCCCACCCCCAAGAAGGGGCACTGGTCTCCCACCCAGGGCAACCAAGAGCACCTCTCTCCCGGATAGGCTGAGAACGGAGTGTCTCGGGCAGTGACTGGCCCCAGGCAGGTGGGCGGTGGACCAGGACCAGAGGGAAGATGTGGTTAGCTCATCCGCCCGGAGGGCTGCACCCCCAGCTGGAAGCCAGGTACACGTGGAGAACAGGGGCAACCAGCTCCCTCCCAAAGGCCCTACCTCTCGCTGGGCCTCTCTGCAGAAAGCAGCCACACCTGAAAAACCAGCTCCTGGATCAACATGAAACGCCACCGGCCTCATCACAAGACCCCCTTGGAGCCCGAGAGGACCACCTTGGAGCTGGCTGGCTGGGTGGGCGGGCGGGCAGGGGTCCTGTCTGCTCCAGGGAGCCACCCAGGGGCAGCTGAGAGCCCTTCTGCACAGGCCCTCCACCAAGTACAGCCCAAGGCTGAGGACACGGGGAGGGGGCAATGGCGGAAAGGCGGGGGCAGCCGGCTCATCAGGAAAAGTCCATGACCTCCTCACAAGAAATGACGTTAAAACCTCCAATCTCATGCTGCTGTCTCCCACGGTGCTCCGTTCCCTTAGGAAGCCATGACCCCTGGGGCACCCCCAAGTGCCTACTGGGTACTTGCTTCACGCAGGCGCTGCCATTTGCAAGCCCACAGGCAGAGCTGTGTCCATTTCCTAGAGGGACAAACTGAGGCTCGGCCGGTTAGGCAGCCGTCCAAGCCACGCACAGTGGGCAGGCAGCAGACCTGGAATCGGCCTGACTAGTCTGTGACCAACCAAAGTCTCAGCGCCGCTGCCCACGCGAGCATTCAGGAGAACGGCCACGGCCGGCCATGGACCTCAGCTGTTTGTCAACCAAGTTTTATTTAGGGCCCTGACAGGTAACTCTTCTCCTGGATCAGGAAGATCTCCTGGAGGAGGAAATAGCAACCCATTCCAGTATTTTTTTTTTTTTTTTCCATTCCAGTATTCTTGCCTGGAGAATCCCATGAACAGAGAAGACTGGCGGGCAGTCCGTGGGGTCGCAAAGAATCGGATGCGACTGAGCAATTTCAATTTTTTGAAACTGAATTTTTCACATTTTTAAACAGGTAACTCGAACAGAAGTGGCCCCAGCGCAGAGGCGGACACTGGTCACTGGAGGCCCACTGGGGTCCTGTGCCTTCCAGGGCTCTGGGGAAGTCCAGGGGCTTGTGGGACCCCAGGAGTCTCACACTCGCCCTGGAAACCACGTGCTGTTCTCTTGTTCACAGACGACCACGCCAAAGCACAGAGACACAGTGTAACTCACTGGAGGTCACATAGCCCGGCTGAAAGTGAGAGTGAAGTGAAGGTGAAAGTCGCTCAGTCGTGTCCGACTCTTTGCGACCCCATGGACTATACAGTCCGCGGAATTCTCCAGGCCAGAATACTGGAGTGGGTAGCCTTTCCCTCTTCCAGGGGATCTTCCAACCCAGGTCTCCTGCATTGCAGGTGGATTCTTTACCAGCTGACTCACCAGGGAAGCCCAAGAATACTGGAGTGGGTATCCCTTCTTCAGGGGATCTTCTCGACCCAGGAACCAGGGCCTCCTGCACAGCCCCACTGTTTGACCCTAAATCATGCTCCCGTTTTCCCTCCTTCCCTACCTCCTTGTTTCAGGAAAACACAGAATATGTATCCCAAACTATACAGCCACAGAAGTGGAGACCAGGGACTCACGGCCAGGGACGCCCAGGCTCCCTCGGGAGGGGGGCACGTGGAGATGGCTGAGACACCTCCAGGCCCGCCCTCTGCCCCCACCCAGAGCATCCGCTGTTCCCGGAGCCCACCCGCACTACGGGCAGGTGGAGGACCGCAGTCCTGAGGGCAGCCACAGGCAGGTGTAATTTCATCAGGAGCCTCCTGTCTATGCAAGTCACCAGAAACGGAGGATGAAATTCCAGCTCTGCGGACAGAGAGGTGCAGCGATCCTGGCTCAGGGTCGCTCTCAGTGGGGGTGGGGGCACGGATGGGGTGCCTCTGTGAACATGACGGAAAAGGCACGCCTTCCGCTGAGCGGCCCCAAGCCAGGTAAGGGCTCAGCAAGCTGGGAGGGCCTGATCTCCATCACGAGAGCAGCAGGGCTCTGCGCTACAGCCTGCTGTGGAATACTACTCAGTCACCAAAAGGACCCGTTCCGGGTGCCCGGACCAGGCATCATGCAAAGTGAAAGAAGCTAGACGCAGGCTGCATACTGTGTGATGGCGTGTGTGCGATGCACTGGAGATAAAGCAAAGCTGTGCAGACAGAAATCCAACCAGTGGTTGCCAGGGGCTGGGAAAAAGGAGCGGGCTGCCTGTGTACAGGCTTGAGGGGACTTTTGAGGGGTGATGGAATGTTCCATGTCTTGACAGGGGCTAGGCTATGTGAATGCAGACAATGGTTGAGCTCCTTGAACAGCACACTTGAGACCTGGGCCTTTCACCAGCTATTCCTCACCCCTCGACAATATATATGGTAACACGTGGGGTGGGCCCTTCCCATGTGCCAGCCTGAGGCTGGATGCCAGGACCTGAGCCATATGCTTTTGCAAGTTTCTCATCAGCCTGCAGAGGGGCCTATGAATGGATGGACAGACGCACACACCCCATATGGCAGTGGTTTTGCCAGTCATTGGAAAACGTACCTTGAGACCCCACCAGCAAAAGGCCTGGCCCTGCCCAAGCCTCCAGGAGAGAAGCAGCCTGGAGGGTCTCCTCCAGCTGCAGGCCAGAAAGAGACATGGCCCCGGCTGTCCCCAGCTCAGGGCTGGCCCTCCTCCCCCAGCCACACAGCCTGGCCAGGCATCTACAAGCTGCCCAGGACCCCAACTCCTCAGGCTGGGGCCTCTCACATCCGGCTTCCCACCCCATCTCCACTTTGGACCTGCACTGGGGTGACCCACCTACGTCACTAGAGAGCCCTCAGCATGTACCATCAAGCTCCCGACCCAACCCACAGGGCCAGCGTGGCAGGGCACCCCCTCCCGAGACAGTATCTCCAGCCTCGACAGGGGAGCATCAGAGAAACAGCCCCCCAGTGCTGGGGGTTGGCTCTGTGAATCTTGGGACCACAAATCCTAATCTGGTGTCTAGTAGGGTGTCCCCAGCAAGTTCCTGCTCCTCCCAACAAACTCTCTTTTTTCAAACTTTTTATATCAGAGTTGTTCAGTCACTAAGGTGTGTCCAACTCTTCACAACCTCATGGACTACAGCATGCCAGGCTTCCTTGCCTCTCCATCTCCCGGAGCTTGCTCGAACTCACGTCCATGGGGTCGATGTTGATTAGCAATGCCATGTTAGCCTCGGTGTACAGCGAAGTGACTCAGCCACACGCAGAGGTGCAGCCATTCTTTCTCAAACTCCCCTGCCATCTAGGCTGCCATGTAACACTCGGCAGAGTTCCCTGTGCTACACAGAGAACTCCTCTTAATGCCCCGTATGGACCACAGTTCTGGAGGAAACAGTAACCCACTCCAGTATTCTTGCCTAGAGAATCCTGGGGACAGAGGAGCCTGGTGGGCTGCTGTCTATGGGGTCGCTCAGAGTTGGACACGACTGAAGCGACTTAGCAGCAGCAGCAGCAGCAGCAGCAGCATGGACCACGGTGGCACAGAAGGTTCTGAAACACAAGGCCTCCCAGACTGGGGGTCCCTGAGCTCCCCCCGCCACACCACCCAGGTCTAATAGCTCTGGATCCTTGAACCTCAGACTGGAGAACTGAGGAAATCACACACAGGACCACCTGATTCAGTCTCACTCTAGACCATCCCCGGAGCCTCAGGGTGAATCCCAACCCCAACCTAGGCCCCAGCCACACCCAAGTCCCCCTGACCGCAATCTTCTCACTGCCCAGAGACCGCAGCAGGAGAGTTACCAGATAAAACACAAGACCGCCAGTTCAGTCTACATGTCAGCTAAACAAGCAAATCTGTAGTGTCATTTATAATCTCCACGGGCTCACCAATGTAGGAGATGTAAGAGACGCGAGTTCAATCCCTGGGTTGGGAAATCCCCTGGAGGAGGGCATGGCAACCCACTCCAGTATTCTTGCCTGGAGAATCCCATGGACAGAGGAGCCTGGCAGGCTACAGTCCATGGGGTCACAAACACTCAGACATGACTGAAGTGATTTCGTACAGACACACAGAGCCCCCATAACTGTATTATCTGTCAGTTAACCAAAATCCAAATTTAACCGGACGTCCCTATTTTAACTGGCTAAATCAGGCCACCCGGAGCAGGTGGTCCTGAAGGAGGGAGACAGGTGGGCACACAAATAGCTCTGGGGCAGCCAGGCCCAGCTCGGGACCAAGAGGAAGGGTGTCTGGAATGAGAGTTTTGTTCCCTGCCTGACACACCCCCAGCGGTCACCCCCAGCCAGCGCCTGGACAAAGCACAGCCTCTCCCAGCTCATTCAGGACACATAACTCACCCCAAAGTGAAGAAGGGCGGTGCCCTGCATGCCGTCCTCCCCCAGGGCCCTGAGCCCCTTTGCTGTCATCGAACATAACCCATGGCACTGCAGCTGAAATGACAGACTATCAGGAATTCCCTGCAGGTCCAGTGGTTAAGACTCGGGGCTTCCAATGCAAAGAGCAGAGGTCGGATCCCTGGCTGGGAAACTGAGATCCCATACGCTATGTGGGAAAAATCTCAAATGCAAAATAACCACTTGAAATGGCAAACTATTGACCCCAGTGAGATGGTCCCAGCCAGATATCCCTGCCAGTGAGGAACCTGGGTGCCCATCGAAGCTGGCTCCCCTTGGGACTCAGCTGGGCAACTCAACACTTAGGCCCAGAAGTCTCTGACAGGGTGACTCGCCTCTGTTTTCTGACCAGGTCTGTTTCCTTACCTCTCCCACAGAAAACAATCCTTCCACTTTCCGGTCTCCATAAGGGTTTGTATCTCACGGGCCCCACACACATCTCTGGGAGATCCTAAGCCCTAGGTCCTCGGTCCCACTCTGCTCGCCAGGACTAGTGAATTAACCCTGCAGGTCCTGTTCCCTTGGAGGGAGGCCTCCACAGGCCCCTGGAGCTGGGCGCACACTGCTGGTCTGTCCCAAGGAACGTGGCTGTGTCCCTGGTTGCTGGGCATCCAAAAGAGATATGCCCACAGATGGCATGGACAGAGAGAAACTGCATGGACAACACTCGGGGAGCAGAGCCCCAGGCTCAGGTCTGGGGTAATGGGGGGAGGCACCTCCCAGAGGATGTGGGGCAGGAAGCTTGGGGAAAGACCCTCGGGGTCCCACCACTGCGGGGACCTACCCAGAGATGGGAGTTCAGGAATAACACGAGAGAGCCTGCTTAGCTCTTCAGACCCTGGGGCCGGATCTCTTTCATTCATTCATTCACTCACTCAGCAAGTATTTGGGGAGCAGCCCTGGAGCTCCAACACTTTGGCCACCTGATGCGAAAAGCCGACTCATTTGAAAACACCCCGATGCTGGGAAAGAGTGAAGGCAAAAAGAGAAGGGAGCGGAAGAGGATGAGATGGGTAGTGTCACTGACTCAACGCACATGAATCTGAGCAAACTCCGGGAGACAGCGGAGGAGAGGGGAGCTTGCCAGTGCTGCAGTCCACGGGGTCACAGAGGCGGACACCGACTTAGCGACTGAACAGCAACAACCCGGGGCACCACGGACCCGAGAGCAAGCCTCGGTCCCTGTCCTATCCCCAGTACAATCGGGGACGTGTAACTCTTGAGAGAGATCAATACCGGGATGGGGAAGGACAGGATGTCATGGGGACACAGAGGTAGCACCTTGGCCAGTCCTGGGGACGTTCCTGGGCAGGTTTCCAGCCCGAGGACCTGAGAGCCAGCTGAGTCCTGACAGAGGAGGAGAGAAAGGCAAATTCTACAGCCCCTATCCATCTTCATCCTAAGCAGGGAGGGCCATTCAAGGAAGCCCCACCCCTTCAGGTGGGAAGAAGCCCTGAGGTTCAGAGGATAGCAGGAGCAAAGGCCTTTCAGTAAAGGTGCAGTTTTCAAAGAGTGGGCCCAGGAGGCAGTGGGGGGCCAGAGGAGAGCCAGAGGACTCGAACCGAACCCAGAATGAGGATGGACCGGCAGATATGGTCTTCGATTCCAAGGTCAGGCTGAGGACATGAGAGCCCCAAGCTGTCACCCACCACATCACCTGAGGTCTCCAACAACAGGCGGCTTACCAAGCTGGGGACACCTCAGCTATCGGGGAGATGGGGAGGCTGCACAAACAGGTGCCTCCCGGACCCCTATCATGATGTCTGCCTTCGCGGCTATTTGCAAGCATCAGATACTGACAACTGGCAGCTCGCGGAGGCTGCCTGAAATGAACAAATGAAGCAAACTTGCAAATACATGACCCTTCCTCCGGCATCCAGAACACAGTCCTCCTAAGTAGGTTAAGCCTGCCCCTCCAGAGCTATCTTCCAGACCCAGTTTTGCAAGCTTTCTCCCCAGGTCCTCCCACATTTTGAAAGAGCGGGCACCCTCGTCTCCTCCACTGGGGTCCTCTGGGACCCTCTGAGTCAGAGCAACAACTTTCTAGGTCACCCTCAGAGCAGGCTACGGGATGGGGTGTGGTCTGAAGCTCCCCACATCCCCAAAGCAGGTTGGGGATTCCGACATCCCGTCCTCTCGCGGCCAGGCCTGTCTCTTGGTCCACAGGTCCCTGTTCAGAAGAAGGCAGAGGGTGACTTCCACCCTCCTGGGCCCCAGCTCCTGACCTGACGGCCCCCATCTTTGCTGCCCTTGTGCCCAGCCCCTCCCTACCAGCAGCCACCCGCCTGCCTGCCACCACTGCCTCCCTCTCACGCTGAATAAATAATCGATGCTTATGCCCTTTCCCTTTGGGAATGACGCTGCTGAAATAAATGGGTTGCTCTGAGGCACCTCCCCAGTCCCGAGACCCCAAGTCAGTAGCGGGGAGCAGCAGTCCTCCTTACAGGTGCAACCGAACACGTGAGGGAGACGAGGGCCAGTGGGGTCGGGGCGGCTTCTGGCAACCCCTTCCTTCTGCTGTGAGCAGGAAGAGGAGCCCGCAGATGCCCACTCCTCGAGAAGCTGTCCGGGCCTGCCCACCTCATAGCAGCATACTCCATGCGTGACCCAGTGAGGGGCCCCCTCACTTGGGCTGTGACCGGGACCCGGGAGCCTCCCGTCTCAGGTCTAGTCTTGGGAGCCTGGGTCCCAGGGCCGGATGTCCAGGGCTTGAGCCCCCCTCCAGCAAGACCAGGAGGGCAGAACTCTCAGAGGCACGGTGCCCCTCTGTCCTGGGCCCAGGCCAGGGGACCTTCCCTTTTCCTGGCCACAGGCTGGGCCACCCGGGACCCTTCGTTCCCAGAGACTCAGGATGGTGGTGGGGGTGGTGGGAAGCCTCTAGCCGGCTCCGGGGCCTCCCCACCCATCTGCGGGAACTCAGAGACCACCCACAGACAGGGCATCCCCAACTTGCTCCTCTGAAACCTGTGTGACCCCCTGCTGCCATCCTGAGCCTCCTTGCCTTGCACTCAATCAGGAGCCCAGCGGCCACCACTCAGACCAGCTCCCCTCCCCAGGGGCCCCAGCAGGAACCACTGTGTTGGAGCAGTACTGGCTGTATAGGACTCAGCCTGTGAGTGGGTGGGGGGGGCACCGGCCAGGAGATCGGCTCGGCC
>SJXQ01010416.1:41933-91228 GCA_006408695.1 Aepyceros melampus
CGGACTCGTCCCCGGAGACCCCCCTCACCCCAGCCCCGGGCGCGGGAGCCGGGCCCGGAGGGTCAAGGTCACTCAGCGGGCGCCGGGAGGATCCCCCGAGACGCCGGGGCCCGCGCGCTGGGGAAACCGAAGTGGCAGCGGCTGGTCACCTCTGCCGTGCCCAGGTTATTTCCCCCCGTGGCGTGGCCCGGGTGCCTCTTTCAGCCTTTGTCCCCTGGGATGGGAAGGAAGGCAGTGACAGGCCCAAGGTCGCAGCTGATCCGACTGGACATGCCAGGTCCCATCTTGTCTGGGTAGCGCTCCTTCCCAGGCTTCTGCCACCCCCTTCCCCTCCATACCAGCCTCCCTACGGAGTCAGAAGCACACCTCCCATCTTCTGCAGAGCATGCATCTCAAAGCGTCGGGAGAAGCCTGGCGATTCACCACAGTGTCCTGAGCCCTGTGCTAGACCCTGGCTATGCTGGACACAGTGGGGAGGGACAGGCAGGCCGCCACCCCAGGGAGCGCCTGGCCTACAGGGAGAGAGCCAGACTGAGAATCTACAAGGTCCTAGCAAAGCCCACCCATCCTTCTGGGCACACAACTGGCGCTTGGTAAAGGCTAACCTTGGCTGGTCTGGTTTCCCCCTGGCCAGCCCACCAGACAGAGCTTCTCCCCGGCAGGCCCATGTCCACTGTGCCCACCCCAAAGTGAAAGAAAGTGAAGCCACTCAGTCGTGTCTGACTCTTAGTGACCCCATGGACTGTAGCCCACCAGGCTCCTCCATCCTTGGGATTTTCCAGGCAAGAATACTGGAGTGGGTTGCCATTTCCTTTTCCAAGAGATCTTCCCAACCCAGGATCAAACCCTGGTCTCCCGCATTGTAGGCAGATGCTTTACCGTCTGAGCCACCAGCGAAGTCCATAACGGCCAAGCCAAGAGGGGCCCTTGTGCCCACCGAACACTTTGCCCACAGAGGGTATTGGCCATAGCAGGGGGTTGGGAACGAGGCCACAGATGCCCCTCCATCCCATGCCACCCCCCCCTCTTGGGGACACCCACCATCCCCCTTGTCACTCTGATGGCTGGGGATACTTCAAAGCACCCCGTCTTGTGGTCCCGCTCAGAACATCCCTGCCCACCCTGTGCTGGCCCTGGTGTGGCAGAGTGTCTAAGGGGAAGGGCCAGGGTCTGGAGCCTGACTGTGTGGGCTCAAATCCTGGCTCTTCCTCTTGCCACCTGTGCCCTTGGGCAAGGAAGTTCACCCTCCAGAGCCTCGGTTTTCTCCCCTTCCCACAGCCCCTGAGTCAACCACAGGGTTGCCTCGGTGGATAACAGTGATGATGGTGAGAGTCATTTCCTCGGCAGGTTGATAAGTCTAGGGGTCCCCAAGGAGAGAGGGGTCTGGAATTCTCAAGGAGGAAGAAAGGACAAACTTTTTTTTTCCCTCTACATTCCTTAGGGTTATATAACAATAATGTATCCTCCCTGAGGACAGTCTTTGGATTAAACCTCTGGCTAAACCTGTTATCTTAAAATGTAAATTATGGGAGTAGGTCTGGTGAGGTCTTTACAAGGATTATATAACAATAATGTATCCTGCCTGAGGACAGTCTCTGGATTAAACCTTCTGGCTAATTCTGTTATCTTAAAATGTAAATTATGGGAGTAGGTCTGGTGAGGTCTTTACAACCTCCAGATGTTCTTTTGATTCACTGGAGAGTATATAACTCCGCTGCTAACACTAGCAAGGGGATACTCTTTCTGTCCCCTTCTGATGCCTATGTCAGAAGCTTTATCTCCTTAAAACTTTATTACACAAAATCTCTGAGCAATCAAGCCTCATCTCTGGCCTCAGATTAAATTCCTCTTCTCCGGAGGCCAAGAATCCCAGTGTCTTTTATTTTCGTCGTTCAGCAACAACCTTTCAAAGGTCATGCTAGTTAAGGGTCTACTAGGCATATTACCTCAGAGAAGGCAATGGCACCCCACTCCAGTATTCTTGCCTGGAAAATCCCATGGATGGAGGAGCCTGGTAGGCTGCAGTCTATGGGGTCGCTAAGAATCGGACACGACTGAGCAACTTCCCTTTCACTTTTAACTTTCATGCACTGGAGAAGGAAATGGCAACCCACTCTAGTGTTCTTGCCTGGAGAATCCCGGGGACGGGGGAACCTGGTGGGCCTCCGTCTGTGGGGTTGCACAGAGTCAGACACAACTGAAGCGACTTAGCAGCAGCAGCAGCAGGCATGTTGCCTAGGTGTCTGTTCCTGACCTGAACCCTGCAAGGGCTGTCCTACTGGCCTCCTTTCACAATGAGTGAAGTGATTGTTTCCGGACATACACCATGTGAGTGTCATTGCTGCGTCTGGCTCCTTAGCCCTTGTTTGTCCCACTGACTAATGCTCCCTCCATTACCATGAGGATTTGGGGGTTAGGCATGGCTTCAGTAGGCCCAGCTGGGGGAAGCTGGTCCCAGGAAGGAAGGGCTGGGTGGTTGGGCTGTTGGTTTCTGGACAGAACGCTTCCTGGACCTGAAGTCCAGGGACAGAGTGCTAGAAACCTCTGGCTGGACCCCAGAGTTTAAAGGAACTGAAGCCAGGTGCGTGCTCAGGACTGCCCTCTGCAGGCAGCATCGGGAGCGGCGGACATGTAAATGAAGAGCTGGGAGGGAAAGGCGCCCTCCTGCCTCTGGCCTCTGGGCTACTCCTCCCAGAGGCAACAGCCTGCCTGCCCCCAAGCTCACCCAGGCCGAGACTGGGGGCAGAAGGCCTTAGCCTACCATGTCCAGGTCCCACTCAGTAGGGTGTGACTGGGGTATGATTGCTGGCTCCACGTTCACTGGCTGTGTGACCTAGGCCCAGTTGGTTGGCCTCTCTGGGCCTCAGCTTCCTCACCTGTAAAATGGAGCCAAGGTAGTCCTTTCTTCACATGATTGCTATGAGGATTCATATTATACAGGAAAACGTTTATCAAAGAGCCTGGTGTGTAGCAGGTGCTTAATAAAGGGTGATTCCCCCTCTCTTTCTTTTTTTGGCAGCACCATGTGGCTTGCAGGATCTCAGTTCCCCGACAAGGGATCAAACTGGTACCCCCTGCAGTGGAAGGGCAGAGTCTTAACCCCTGGACTGCCAAGAAATTTCCAAAGACAGTTCTCATCTTAAAAATTTGTTGGTTTCATCTAGGGGCAAAGTCAGACTTGGAGTTTTTGCTGACCTGCTCTTCATGAGGAGGTGGGATTCTAAAGGCAAGGTCATGGACATTCACATTTCTGTCAAGTTCAATTCCTTCTCCTGGGAAGGGGAGCAACAGCTGTTTAAGCAGAGAGGGGAGTTTGTTTGAAAGTCCTTGCCAGTGGCTACCTCCCGCCTTACAGGAACGTCTCCTGCTAGCTTTATGAAGCTCATTTGCACTGGCCTTGCCCCATCCTTGCCCTGGCCTGGTCAGGTCCCCCTTCTATGTATGTAGATGTGGAAACCAGGGTTCTTCTCTCCTCCTTCCTCCTAACTCCCTCACAGCCACGGGGTTGGGGCTTTCTTGGCGGTCCAATGGTTAAGACATCACCTTCCAGTTCAGGCGGTGGAGGTTTGATCTCTGGTCAAGGAGCTGAGATCCCACATGCCTCCTGGCCAAAAAAGGAAAACAGAAAATAGAAACAATATTGTAACAAATTCAGTAAAGACTGTTAAAATGGTCCACGTCAAAAAATCTTAAAAAAGCAACAACAACAAAACCCCCAAGATTACTCCCATTACAAAGCCCTTTCTACACCTTCTTTCACTTAACCAGGTGGGCCTGCCAGTCCCCTTTTCACAGATGGGAGTATAGAACGGTGGATCATGGGTGGAAGTGGCAGGGCATCTGGGCATCCTGCCCCCTGTTATCCCAGGAGCTCCCAGGCCCAGCATGTGTGCTGCAGGGCCTCTGACCAGCAGTCAGGCCACCAGAGTGAACTGCCCTGTGAACTCTGCCCTCTGCTCCCCTGGGGTTTGGGCCCAGCCTGGATCCCTACCTTCTTGCACAGTTTCCTTTCCCATCATTCTGGGCCACTTCTGGCTCCTTGTTCCTTGGAATGGAGACTCTCTGGGGTAGGAGGGGATGTGGGTAGAAGGACAGCCCAGCCATCTCCATCAAGGTATCTCTTCTTTGACTCTGGGGCAAGCCCAGAGGAAGCCAGGGGCTTGACTGCCCTGGATGTGACCACAAGGACCAAAGCTGAGGACGGTGAGCCCAGTACCCTCATCTTACAGGTAAGCATCCCTTAGTACCGAGCCCGGCAGCTCTGACCCACAGCAGCCCGGCAGTGAGTGTTGGGGTGGACTTCAAGGTCTCCCAGTCCCCCACCTGCCATTCTTTTATGCCATTCCTTGGCTTTCTTTGGATTTCCAGGATGATGATTTTATCTGATAATTACTATTTAGCCTTTAAAAGTGAGACTTGAATGGTTTCTGGATTTAACTACTCCAATTTCTCTTCAGAGTCACCTATCTCTTATTCCATCTTGGAAACCAAAGGGAAAAGAGATTCAGTGTATGGAAATGTGCTTTCAAGGCAGCATGCAGGATCCATGAAACAATGTCAAGCAAGGTGAGCAGAGAATCTGTAAGTCTAGATGTTAAATGTTATCCCTACCAGCTAGGGGAGCTTCCCCTGTGGCTCAGCAGTAAAAAAATCTGCCTGCAGTGCAGGGGACAGAGGAAATGCAGATGTGGGTTTGCTCCCTGGGTCAGCAAGATCCCTTGGAGGAGGCCATGGCAACCCACTCCAGTATTCTTGCCTGGAGAATCCCATGGACAGAGGAGCCTGGCGGATTACAGTCCTCAGGGTCGCAAAGAGTTGGACACGACTGAAGCAACTGAGCTCTCACACAGCTAGGGTGCTCACATGGTTTGAGGGCTGTGAAGGGGCAAAGGGTTGGTGATGGGCTTGCTTGAGGTTCCCAAGTTTGTGACCCAGATTTCCAACCCCCTCCACCAACAAAAGACCATTCCCCAGGCCTCCGGGCATCTCCTTTCATCCCCTGCCTGGGCCCCATTCTCCCAGATTTTTATTCCTTAGCTCACCCAAACTGCTCAGGGTAGAAACCATTTCCCTCACTGGGGCATCTGAGCAGAAGAGGAACCTACTAGAATCTTACAGACCCCCAGAAGCAAAGCCCTAGTCCTGGGATTTCAGGCACCCTGGCAAGCTGGGGTGGACACCTGGGATGCAAGGAGGTCTTCTGTTCACAACACACCAGGTAGATCTGCAACCCCAGCTCTCAGGCCCCAGGGTTTGGCTCTGGTGTATAGTCTGTGGCAGCCCAGGCCAACAGAAATAGGACGTGAGCCACAAACACACACCCTGGAGGAAATTTTAAATTTCCTAGTAGCTGCGTTAAAAGAATAAAGAACTAGGTGAAATTCATTTTCGTCATATATTTGATTTAACCCAGTGATCCCTGGTGGCTCAGTGATAAAGAATCTGCCTGCCAGTGCAGGAGATGAGAGTTCGATCCCTGGGTCGGGAAGATCCCTGGAAGAAGGAAATGGCAACCCACTCGAGTATTCTTGCCTGGAGAATTCCATGGACAGAGGAGCCTGGTGGGCTACAGTCCAGGGGGTTGCAAAGAGTCAGACACGACTGAGCGAGTAAACAACGACAACCCAAAATGTGTTCATTTCAACATGTAATTTTTTTAAAATTGAGACTTTTTTGGAGACATTTTTATTTTTTTTTCTTGTACTAAAGTCTTTGAAATCAGTGTTGATTTCACACTTATACCGGCAATCCAGTGGTTGGGACTTGGTGCTTTCACTGCCATGGGCCTGGGTTCAACCCCTGGTCAGGGAACCAAAATCCTGTAAACCAAAAAAAAAACAAAACCGGAAACCAGTAACTTTCATTTACTGAAAGCTTACTGTAAGCCAGTATGTGTGCTAAGTCGCTTCAGTTATGTCTGACCCTTTGCGACCTATACAGCCTCCAGGCCCCTCCATGGGATTCTCTGGGCAAGAATCCTGGAGTGGGTTGCCATGCCCTCCAGGGGATCTTCCTGACTGGGAGATCGAACTCACATCTTTTATAATGCCTACATGGGTAGGTAGGTTCTTTACCACTAGCACCACCTGGGAAGCCCATAGTAAGCCAGGCATGGTGCTAAACATCTTCCATCATGCCCATTCCATGGACAACACAGGCTCAGGGAGGTCCCTGAGAAACACGGTCAAGTTTACCATTCCATTTTCCCACCCAGAAGCCAGTCTTCCATGATCCCAATTTGAAGGAGCTGGAACAAGGAGGGTGCAAAGCCTTTGCCCCTCGTGTCATCCCCTACAAGGGGCCCCTGCTTCTTAGGTCCTGGCCTGCCAGCCTCCCACCCCCACCCAGACCCCAACCCCCAGCAGGAAACAGCAGTACCAGGCTGCTGCTCTGCTAAGCAAATTTAGAGTTATAAATTAGTGAAGATTTAGAACAACTTCAGGGCCAGAAGAGGAAAAAACAAGGGGAAAACACACTTCAAAGCAACTTCCCCAGACACTATAGGAAAAGAGCAAAGTCAGTAGAAAAGCTTCAGGGGGACTTCCGCTCTGCACATGTGTCCATGGAGGGTGGTGCGGAGAGGGACTCCGAACAGCCAACGGGCTCTCCACCCCACCCCCACCCCATGCTGCCAGCCTTGATCACAGCAAGAGCAGAAACTCAGCTGCATCATTTGGGTAGTTTCTTCTCTCCAAGCTTCAGTTTTCTTATCTGCAGAAGGGGTTTCTACCACACCCCAAGGCCTTCGGTGAGTTCAGCCCCAGCCCCGCGGTTGACACAAGGGCGGGGCCCAGGTGCGGCAAGTGGACGAGCTGGAACTGGGGGTTGGTGTTGTGGCATCTTCCGTCTGAGCTCGGCTCAGATGGATGGGGGCGCCTCGGCCTCAATTTCCCCCTCTTGAGTCTTGTTAAAAGCGCAGGTCCAGGGGCTTCCCTGCAGGCCTGGTGGTTAAGAATCCACCTTCCACTGCAGGAGATGCAGATTCCATCCCCGATGGAGCAACCAAGTTCCCACAAGCCGTGGGGGCACCTAAGCCGTCGCAAGGCAACTGCGCCCTGCTCTAGCGCTCACGCACCGCAGCTAGAGAAGATCGCGCGCTGCAGCGAAAGTCGCGCGTGCCGCAACTAAGATCTGATGCACCCAAATGAATAAATATATATATTTTTAAAGTGCAGGCTTAGACCCTTTCCAGAGGTGGGTTGGCTCAGACACTGGAGGGGTCAGAATTTTTTCTCCAGCTCTTTCGGATACACATTCTAATTTGAGGAGCATTAGCTTTCATGTTCTCCAAGGGTTGTCTTTTGCTTTGGAACTGTGGTGTTGGAGAAGACTCTTGAGAATCCCTTGGACAGCAAGGAGATCCAACCAGTCCATCCTAAAGGAAATCAGTCCTGAATATTCATTGGAAGGACTGATGCTGAAGCTGAAACTCCAGTACTTTGGCCACCTGATGCAAAGATCTGACTCATTTGAAAAGATCCTGATGCTGGGAAAGATTGAAGGCAGGAGGAGAAGGGGACGACAGAGGATGAGATGGTTGGATGGCATCAGCGACTCAATGGACATGAGTTTGAGTAAACTCTGGGAGTTGGTGATGGACAGGGAGGCCTGGCGTGTTGCAGTCCATGGGGTCGCAAAGAGTTGGACACAACTGAGCGACTGAACTGAACTGAACTGAAGGGTCGTCTGGGCTCCGGCATCTGTGGTTTAACCACTCTCAGCCCCGCGGGTCCAGTCCACAGCCGTGTCCCTTGTGCCGCATGGCACTCTGCACGGGCTCCTCTGTCTCAGGCTGACCTGGCCCCCACCCCACCAAGGCTCTCGGAGCCCCTCAGGAAAGAGCAGGGGGAAACTCTGAACCCAGGCTCCAGTTGGAATTGTACATTGGGTGAGTAATGATTGGAGCCCTGTCTGATTCACCCATTAAACTCATGTGAGGGTGGACGTGGGGAGAGGTCCTAGTGTGCCTTCGGGGTCCCCCGCACCCAAGCTGCCACTGTAGAGCTCTACAAACATTTGCTGAATGAATGGATGGATGAATGAATGAATGAAAAGGGCCTCATCTGTCTGCTGTTACGTGACTTGCTGGTCTCTTTTCTCTCTTTACTCTCCGTCTGTTTGTTGCTGTCTTTTGTGAAGTTCTCTCCAGCAAGATGTGTGTGTGAGTCTGTTTCTGTGTCCTTGTGCCTGCCCTGGCCTCGGTCTCTCCTTCTCCCTCCTCATCTCCGTCTTCCTCTGCCTCTGTTTCCATCTTTCTGTACGTATCAGCTCCTTCGTGGGATGCTCCCTGGCCTCTCTGTCTCTCCCCGAGCCTGTGTCTCTCCCAGCTCTCCCGGGGTCTGTCGCTTCTCTCTGTCTCTGCATCTCTGCGTTTCTGTCTCTCTCTGTCTCTGGGGGTCCTCGCATCTCTTGCTCTCTGCAGCTCTCCTCACGCCTCGGTCTCTGCTGTCTCTGCTCTCTGCCTCCTCCTCAGACTCTCCTCCGCTGGAATCTTTTAAGAACAGAGAGAGGCATGTAATTGAGCTGGGGCCGTCTCCATGGTTGCAGCTGTGGAGTAACTGAAAGATCAATTTGGAACGACCATCTCTGTAATAATTGCACTGTAATAGTTTCTGGGAGACAGAGTGGGGCTTGGAGTGAGGTGGCCAGGATGGTCGGGGACCCTGGGGGGAAAGGGCCACTTGCAGCCGCTGGTACCGCAGGGCCAGGCTACGGAGGGAACGCTTGGTCTTGGCCAGAAACAAGAGAGGAGTGGGTGAGTGGGGAGGAAGGCCAATCTCAGCTCCCACACACCCTGGCTCAGAGATGTCCCTGCCTCCCTGCGCCTCCCGCCGGGCCCTGCTCCTGTTTATAATTTATGCTTATGATCGGAATTATCAGCAATAATGATAACATGATTATAATTGCCGAGCTGCCTGGCTCGATTGCAGCACTGTTGGTAAATATTATGCTAGAGAGTAACATGAGGTCACTGCCTCCCAGAGCGTGAGGATGGGGTGGGGGACGGGGAGTCACAAGAGGTTAGATGGTCCCCACCGCGCAGCCACTCCCAGCCAAACCGATCTGCCCCTCCCCAGACAACTTCTGCTGGGCCATTTGCTGATCTCTTTTAACCCCAACGATCCTCCCCATACCTGCCTTAAATCATTCTTGTTTAGGCTCAGCGGTAAGCATTTGGAAGCCTGCAGGGTGTCGCCCCACCAGTAGAGGGTTCTGCAGAGCTGTCACCTGGGAGGTGAGGGTTAAGGGTTAGTCGCTCAGTTGTGTCTGACCCTTTGTGACCCTATGGACTGTAGCCTGCTTGGCTCCTCTGTCCATGGGATTCTCTGGGCAAGCAGACTGGAGTAGGTAGCCATTCCCTTCTCCAGGGGATCTTCCTGATCCAGGGATCCAACTGAGTCTGCTGTGTGGCAGGACGATTCTTTATCCATCTGAGTCACGGGGGAAGCCCTTGGGAGGTAAGAGGAGTCAGGAAGGATGGTCCTTCCACTCCCAAGTTGGGTTTGACTGGCGACTGTCCCACAGGACTTGGGGGTGATCTGAGGGGTCTTGGCAGAGGGTTGAGGGGCAGGACAGAGCCACTGCCCCAAGCACAGTCCCCGGGGACAGGGGACATTTCTGGGATCCAGAGGAGAGGAGCACCTTTCTACCCAGGGGAAATGAGGCTGGAGGCTCAGGGTAGGAACAAGAACAGGAACTGCCTCCTGCCTTCGAAGTAAGAACAGCCGTTTTAAGGAGCCCGCCCGGATCATCCAAGGACAGGGAGGAGACGTGCCCACTGCAGCCACCCAGTGGTCCACTCGGAGCTGAGCCCACTCGGTCTCGGTGGGGCCAGGTTCTCCCTAAGCCTCCAGCCTCCAGCAGCGTGGAATGACCGTCCATCTCTGACGCTATTAAGTGCATGGTTAGAAAAGACAGGGATTCCCTGGTGGCTCAGCTGTGAAATAATCTGCCTGCAATGCAGGAGACCTGGGTTCGATCCATGGGTTGGGAAGATCCCCTGGAGAAGGGGGAGGCTACCCACTCCAGTATTCTGGCCAGGAGAATTCATGGACACGACTGAGCATCTTTCACTAGGAAAGACAGGTGGGCTCTGAGAATCAGAGTGAGGCCACGAGTGAGCACAGCGGAGACCCAGGAGAGGGCCAGGGTGGTGGCAAGGACAGACCAGCCTGACGCGCTGCCCTGTGGGTGGCAGGGCGAGGCCCAGCACTCCTGTCTTATAGCTGGGGCCTCGGAGGCTCAGAGACACTTTCCAAACGCACAGGGCAGCAAGGGGGCACAGCCAGGAGGTGCCCTGGGCCTGCCATCTGTGGCGACTTGGAGCCTTCCCGGACAGGACAGGACGGACAGGACGCAGCCACCCGGCCCCCAGCGCCCACCCCGCCCCCGCATGCTGCTTTATTCATGAGTCCCACATTCCCCCGGGGTAAACATTCAGAAGGAGCATTGCAAATCCACTCCTGCTCTGAAAATAAATAAATGAGCAGCGAATGCCAGCGCACACGGAGGCCATGGGCCGAGACTCCTTTGTGCCCTGGGAAAGCTCACAGATGGCCTATTTCTGTCCCCTCACTCGGGGCCCCTGACCAGCAGGGCCTGAGACCCACACGCTTGGCAAACTGGTCGAGCCCAGAGGAGCGTCTGAGGCCAGAGGCCCCTCTCTGCCCGCTTTGCCTGCCCCAGCTAAGGGAGAGTCCACCCCGCCCCCAATCCAGGTGACCCAGGTGACTCTCTGGTCCTTGGCACTTCTTGGGTCCCCAGCATTTGGCACAATCTTGGGATCCTCCAGGGACTGGAAGCTGGCCTGACCCGGAGGAACTACCTTGGCCTGTTGCCAGGGTCACGCTGAACACACACTTAACTGGTGCTTTTGTGGCCTGAAGAATAAATAAAAGAATCAGCACTCTCCTCCTGTCTCCACCGCCTGGAAGATGCTCCCGCAGCCCCCGCCCTCCACTTTCCTCTGCCCTCCCCCACCATCCCCTCGGGAAAAGAATGTCACCCTGGAGCCCTGGGCCCAGAACTCAGGGTGGACCCTTCCCAGAAAGTGCATCGAAGATGGGAATGTTAATTCGACTGAACCCACGTCAATGGTAATTAAGAAAAGAGGTCGGTGCTCGAGGCCAAGGTCACAGAAAATGGACTTGGCTTCAGCAGCAAGGGGGTAATGGAGCACTGCCCGTTTGAAGTTCAATGGAGACCTTGCATAGTCGGAGACCTGCAGGAGCTGTATCTTCAGGGCTGGGCTGATGGACGAGGGAGGGCAGGGCAAAGCCAGCCGGGGAGCAAATTCGAAGGAATACGTTCAACAAACTCATCAGCTCTGGCCTCCAAGGAAGGCAGAGCTGTGGGCGAAACGTGTGTTCTTGTTGTTCAGGAGACGAGGGGGATACACAGACCCAGGGAGCCAGGGTCTCACCCTCAGAATCTCCCCTTGCATCCCCAAAACCAGGGTCCCACTCCAGGGCTGCGCCCTGCTGCCAGCAAGCTGAGTGCAGGTGAGATCTCAGCCTCCTCCCCCATCAGCACAAACTCCCCAGTCTTGGAGTTCTCGTCTCCCAGGTCCCAGGAGGCTGAGTTACCCTTTGAAATCTCAAAAGGGAAGTATCCTTTGGGTGCCAGCATCGGACGGTTGGCTATACTCTGGAGTAGAGAGTCAAGAATTGCTGTGCTACCGCAGACAAGTTCCTTTTCCTCTCTGAACCTGCTTTCTTTTTTTTTTTTTTTTCAAAATAGGAGGAGTTACCTAACACTCGAATGGATTCCCCTGGGCTTCATCCAAAATTATCTACAAAGGGCCATCTAAGCCAGAACCTAAGGGAGCCAAGAGATAAGGAGAAAGAGATTGTTCCGACTGATGGTTAACAGTGAAAATTCCAGCTGCGGCCCTTGCTAGTTGTGTGTCTTTGGGCAAATAACCTCACCTCTCTGTGCATCAGTGACCACACTGATCAAATGGGGAGGAGGAGCTTGCCCACCGCAAGGCGGTGCCGTAGGAGGGAGGGCAAAGAGTCAGTGCATCTGAGTGGCCAGCACGCTGTCTGGCACGTGTAAGCCTCCCTGGCATCATCTACAAGTGCCCCCCACCTCCAGCTCTGAAGGGCCCTCTGGGGGAGGCAGGCCAGGGACCTGGTAGGACAGATACACTGGAGGTCTACAGCTGCCGAGCCAGGCCTGGGTGGTTGGACAGGCTATGAGCAGGTGACCGGGGCTGGTCCCAGGCCACCCTCAGCTCACCCGGGCTCAGTGGTGTGAGGTTGCTTCCACCGTCAACTCATCACGCTTACCGCCCAGCACAGCACCTGCCCAAAGCAGAGCCATGGTCTCACATGTTTGGAGGCAACCAGTCTCTGCCCTCTGGGCCCTCCTGAGCGGCAACCCTCGGCACCTGTGGAATCTGAGTCACCTGCCCAAGCTCTTGGAAAACAATGTCTGGTTCTTTTTATGGTCATGCTATGCGGCATGTGGGATCTTCCTTGACCAGGGATTGAACCTGCATTGGGAGCCTATGGTCTAACCACTGGACCATCAGAGAAGTCCCAGAGCTTCCTCTTCTGAGATCCAGCTCATCCAGGCATGGACCTGGAGCTTCCGGTTGCCACCGAAGGCTGAGACCATTTTTCCCTAAGCTCTCTCTCTTTTTAAAAAATAAATTTATGTATTTATTTATTGGCTGTACTCAGTCTTCGTTGCTGTGCACAGGCTTCTCTCTAGCTGTGAGCGGAGTTGCGGTCCCGGGGCCTCTCGTGGTGGCCGCTTTTCTTGTGCCTGAGCACTCTAGGGCGTGCGGGCTTCAGTAGTTGTGGTACACAGGCTTAGTCGCTCTGTGGCACGTGGGATCTTCCCAGACCAGGGATCGAACCCGGGTCTCCTGCATTGGCGGGCGGATTCTTTAACCACTGAGCCACCATGGAAGCCCTCCCCAGGCTCTGGATCTTGTCCAATCAGCTGCCCCCACGCATCCAGGACTCTAGTCCGTGTCGTTTTCTGCTCTGTGTCTTGCACCCGGAACGCTGCCGGAAGTACAGTAGACGTACATTCATTGAATGAGGAGTAGATGAACCTAGGGAGGGCACGGACCTGCGGGGCTGCGGCCCCCATCCCTGGGACACCGTTTGCCAGCTCACCTTTTGATGGGTCCTCAGGGGTCAGTGCCAGGCTGTTTGCAGCTCCCACTCAGGTAGACACACATGCCAGAGCCAAGCACTCAGAGACCCCCAAGGCTCCGAGGTGGGTGGCACTTGGCATCCTCAAAGCCCTTTGTCTGCCTGCCAGCCTTCTGTTCACCTCTCCTGGCTCAGCTCTCACGTCACTGCCTCCAGGAAGGAGTCCCTGATCTCAAGTTGGTCCGCGGCCCCTCTGGGCCCCCATGGACCCACAGCACCCTGACCCTGCTCGGTAAGGTTTGCAGAGACTTGAATAAAGAAAAAGAAAGCCACAGAGCACATACCTCTCTTCCTACCTCACCCAGGTCTGGGGCCAGTGACAGAATTTCAGAATAAAGACAGAGGCGTGGGGTGGTGTGTGCTGTTCAACAAGCAGGAAAAAGTGTGTCCTTAAGAGTTCTAAGATATGAAACTTTTTCCTTTCTTCCGCAGTCTCTCTTTCAATTTATCATGGTGTTTAAAAACATTTGCGATTTAATGTCATTCTAAGAAAATGTTAAACGATTAGCATTGTGCCACTTCATTCTTTACCATTCGTCTTTATCTTGTTCAATGCCAGTTTTAAATGCAGCTGAAAGGGAGAATCTCCTGGCGGTCCAGTGGTTAAGACTCTACGCTTCCTCTGTGGGGGGGGCTCGGGTTTGATCCCTGGTCGGGGAACTCAGATGTTGCATGCTAAGAGGCATGGCCAAAAATTAAAGAGTAAGTAAAGAAAACTTTAAATGCAGCTGTGAGAACATTTAACTCATATGTGAAATCTCCTTGAAGTTACACAGTTTATATCATGCTTTGTACATGCCTGTGTATTTTATTCTGACTCCAATAGCGGAAACACAGTGCAAAACCAACTCAACTCTCTTAATTTTTGACATGCACACATTCAACCAACTCCCTTGACCTTTGGCTTTATGATGTGTAAGGAAGGACCAAAAGGAAAAGAAACTCTGAGTTGCCCTATCTTTTCTTTTCCTTCTATGTCATCATGGTTAGCATGAGTGGTTGGCTCATGCAAGGAAGTAAGAAAGGATATGTTAGGATTCCCCGGTTCTTTGTGATTCTTGGAATGTCATTGCTAGGACTTCTCTGATGGCCCATGGTTAAGGATCTGCCTGTCAATGCAGAGGACACGGGTTCGATTCTAGGTCCAGGAAGATTTCACATGCCTTGGGGCAACTAAACCTGTGCATAGCAATGAAGACGTGGCAGAGCCATAAACAGATAAGTAACTGGGGTGGGGGGAAGTCATTGTCTTCTTTTTGCATTCGAAACAAGTTCTGGTTTGAACAGAAGGCAGGGCTTCTCCAGGTTGCCAGCAGCCCCCTCATCTGGCACGCTCACCTTGCACTTGCTTCGAGTGTCCTGCTCCTGGTGGATCCACTGGAACTTCACACCCACGTGGAAGGGGTACCCGCTCTGTTCCCGCTCATGCTCATTTTCCTGTTGGATTTCACTTACAACACACGCACACACCCGAAGATAGAACTATTAAGAATTTCAAGATGGCAACAATAGAGCTTTGAACTGAGCGAGGAACCCTTCTGAGCTCAGGGCCCCGCGTGGCCCTGGATATGGGTCCCGCCAAAGGGAGCAAGGTCTGGGTCCTATGCCTGTTGACCCGTCGTCAGTGCCCACCTGCAGTTCACTTTGGTGTCCAAAGGGCGTCTGCGGAGCCCTGGGGGTTTGCCTGGAGCCCCCACCCCGAGGCTGGTCAAAGGCATCATCCTTACTGGATCCTCCTCATGGACCCAAACTTTGGTTTCAGGAGCCCGTTTTCTGCTCCCTTCACCCACCCCACCCCCCAGGCTGGTCCTCCTTCCCAGAAACCAGAAGCCTGCCTCCCCACCTCTGCTGCTCATGAGCCGTGCATCCTTGAGTAGGGTGCCTCCCCTCTCTGGGTCTCATTTTCCCTGGGGTGAGATGAGAGCTGAGCTGCGATGACGTGGCTGCTTCCTGGACTTGCCATCAGCCAGGCTGGCGGCAGGGGAGGAGATGTCCTTCTCTCTTGCCCACCTCTTTGTCAGATGTGGGGACGCGTTTAAGGAACTGTTGGTGTTGACGGTCAGGTCAGGCGGCCAGGCCCCCTTCCTGGGCTGAGGTTGGGGACGTTCATCCCCAATGCATTGGTTTCCTACCAGCTGCAGTTTCTGCTGACACCGCTGTATCTTCAGCACTGGCATTGTGCTTGTATTTAGGTCAGGCCTATTTTAATTCCACCGGGACCAGGGCTGGGCTGAGACCGCCTTCCATGCCTGACCCAGAGAAGTACTGGGCTGGTTCAGCCGGACTGGGCTGCTGAGGGTTCTGGGAGGTGGCGGGGGGAGGAGCCGGGAGGTGTGGAGGAAGATGGGACTGGACAGATGGCCCTGGCCCCAAGATCCTGGGCCACCTGGAGCCCCTCCCTCCTGGCTGGATCCCCCACCACATGCACTTAGCTGTTGAGGAGGAGAGAGACTCCTGGACGGAGCATCAAGGGACGAGGTTTCGATCCCACCAACGTGCAGTGTGATTTTGGCAAGTGATGCCCTCTCCTGCCTCAGTTTCCCCACCTGTGCGACGAGGGGCCTCTTGATGACCCTAGCCAGCATCACAGGGGCATGCTAGGTCCTCGCGTCCCCGTGCTTAAGAGTCCTGACTGGTGTCCTCATGCGGCCACTTGCTAGCTGTGTGACCTTGTCAAGTTACGAGACCTCTCTGTGCCCGAGTGGCCCCAGCTGAAAAGGGGAGATGAAAATAGAACCAGTCTCACGAGGCTGGAGGGAGTGAAATGACAGAAAGCACACAAAAGCGGCCACACGGGCCCCACCTGGACCTCGGGAACCGTGGCAGGAGGGAACTGCCAGTGGGGGGCTATTTTCATCACTGACGTCCACCCAGGGTGCCCCTCAGCTCCCAGCCCCCTGCCTCGGCCCAGGCCTGAGCCACGGAGGCCGGGCGTTCATTGACATTCTGACCGCCAGCATCCTTACCTGGCCTGAGTCAGACTACCCGGCATCTATCACTAGATCTGGTAATTAAATACCCTTGATGGTTTTTTATTGGAACGAGGCAGGACCTACACATGACTTGCTTTTTAATTAATAACCAGCCTCTCTCCTCTCTCCCCTCTCTGCCCCCTGCTGTCCTTGAGGACAGGCCAGGTGAGGGACCCAAAGTGAACCTGGGTCTGTTCGGCCAGCCCTGGAGGGAGGCGTGCAGTCGTTTCTGACACCCCTTCACTCCCCCCAAACATGCTCTGTGCAGAAGAGCCGCCTCTGGGCGGGGCCAGGTCCAGAGGAGGCCCCTCCGACTTCGAGGAGCGAGTAGCGCCCGGGGTGGTTAGACCCACAGACGCGTTCATCCTAAGGCAGACTCTAGAGGAGAAGTCCCTGGAAGAGCGGAGACAGCCAGCCAGGCGGCCTGGAGGCGCCGAGAAGGTGCCTTTGAGCCGCTAAAGTGAAGGATGACGTAGCTCTCCTGGTGGGAAGGAGGAGACGGGAGCAGGAGGGGCCGGTGCAAAGGCTCTGAGTGCAGGCGCAGAGGCCGTGGTTGTGCCGTCGCTCAGTCATGTCCGACTCTTTGTGACCCCGTGGCCTGCAGCACGCCAAGCCTCCCCTGTCCTTCACCGTCTCCCGGCGTTTGCTTGCAGAGGGGATGATCAGGAAGGATGGTCCCTGGGCTGGAGCTCCAGGGAGCCCTGAGGATTTGGTGGGAGAAGAGTCTGAGGGAGCAGACAGGACAGGACTTGAGCACGGGACTGAGGGTAAGTCACAGGGCAACAGACAGCCACAGCAGGTTGTATACAGAAGAGCAATGGGGTCAGATCTGATATTTAGAATCATTGCTCGGGGGTCCAGTGTGCAAAAGGGGCTTGTGGGCAGGGACTTCCCCAGTGGTCCAGTGGTTAAGACTCCGTGCTGCCAATGCAGGGGGTGCAGCTTCGATTCCTGGTCCAGGAGCTAAGAACCCCACAGGCTACACCAGGCTGCCAAACCATTAAAAAACAACTGCAGTGGGGACCCCAGGCGGTCAGAGCTGGGCCCAGAGTCTGAAGCCTGGATGCCCTACCAGGGACCCAGGAGCCTGGAGCCCCGCAAGGCACGGGGCCCGCTGCCCTCCTCCAACTGCAAAGCTAATTCATCCTCCCGCTGTTTTTAACATAGAACCTTGTTGAGGTTCAGATAGCATCTCTGAGCCGGGCTCCTTTGCATAATGCCCCTCAGTGAACATTTCTAAGGTACCAAAGAAGAAGACAGCTCACACACCCCCAAGTGGGGACCCCCCTGGCTTGGGGAGGAACCCCACTTTGCTGGTTAGGAGCTCATTGCCATCATCCTGAAAGCACAGGCCCAGATGGGGTCTCATTGAGCCTGATGGAGGGCCCTCTGCCTCTCCGGGACTCAGTTTCCCCTTTGTGAAATGAGGGGGCTGGTGGTGTGACCGCTAAGGAGTTTTGCCTTCTCCTGGCTCAGAAACCACAAATTGTCTCCTTTCCTCCCAGCAAACTTTGGGCGATGAGGGTGATGAACCTATTTAACAGATGAGAACACTGAGACCCAGAAAAAGGGAAGGATTTATTCAACATCACTCAGGGCTTCAACATCCTTGCATCTCATGCTGTAGGGCCTCCTGAGGAGGCTCTGTGAGTCCCCAGGGAATCTGGGGAGACCAGGCCTTCACAGGAAAATGAGGAAAGGAAAACTGAGGCAAGAAAAGGTCATGGTCCCTGAGGGCTGGGGCAGCCAGAAACCCTTCCTTTTTGTTCCCCATATCTCATCCCCAACTCACCTCATCCCAGAAATCTTCCTGAATCTCTCACTTCTCTGAGCTACTTCATCCTCGACTGCTCAGGTTACCCACTGACACCTGACCCTCCAAGTGATCCTCTTCTCCCAGGCTGCCCTGGTGTCCTCAATGGACCACGTCTTCACTGAGGGCAAGGAGGGATGCTTAGGTTTCCAGGCTTCCTGCATCCCAGTCCCACGAGTGGCTGAGCAAACAGGGCTTGGTTTGCTTGCTTGCTTGCTCAGTCATGTCCAACTCTTTGCAACCCTTTGGACAGTAGCCCACCAAGCTCCTCTAGCTATGGGATTTTTCAGGCAAGAATAAGGCAGAGTATTGTCATTTCCTTCTCCAGGGGATCTTCCCAACCCAGGGATCGAAACTGAGTCTTCTGAGTCTCCTGCACAGGCAGGTGGGTTCTTTACCTGCTGAGCCACTGAGGAAACCTGGTTTGGTCATCCTCAAATGCCTGCATTCCCAACACATGGCAGGACTCCCCATTGCACTCTGGACATGTGAATGAGTGCCAGTCCTCAGGCACTGACGCAGGTCTCTCTTTCCATGGCTGGACTGGACACTCCCGGAGGGCAGGGACAAAGGGGTCACCTCTCTTTGATCAACAAGTCCTACCCCAGGATTTCCATGTGTGCGGCTTCCCACGGCTCAGTGGGTAAAGAACCCACCTGCCAAGGCAGGAGACATAAGAGACGCAAGTTGGATCCCTGGGTTGGGAAGATCCCCTGGAGGAGGGCATGGCAACCCACTCTAGTATTTTTGCCTGGAGAATCCCCATGGACCCTGTGGACTGGGGGCTACAGTCCATAGGGTTGCAAAGAGTCAGACATGACTGCAGGACTGAGCACGCACGCTTGACTCAGTTTACTGTTGGTGCTCCGTAAGGCTTTTGGGATTTAAGTTGCTTTGCTTCTCAGGTCCACGTCTCCGTCTGCAAAGTGAGAGTCCTTGAGAATTCCTGGTGCACCTGCTACATGCAGGGCCCAGTGACGGACCCCGGGACCCACAGAAGAAGCGGCTCTGATCATCCGTGTCCTCTTGGAGCCCAAGGCTAGCTGGGGAGATGGGACATCCAGGAATAAATACGGGGCAGCTGGATGGATGCTCTCAGGAGGGCAAGTAACAGGCTGTGGGGATGAGAGAGATCAAGAGAAGGGGTTGGGGACACACACTAGCTTCTGAGCTGGACCTAAATGATGGGAGAGGAGAGAGGACAGATCAGGAGAAGGAAACGCCTGAGGACACTCCAGGAGGCAGAGACAGTGGAGGAAGCACCAGAAATGGTGAGCTGTCCAGCTTGACCCAAATGTGGGAGAGAAGAGGGGATATGGCAGGCTCACTGGGAAGAGCCCTGCAGGCGGGGGCCTGCTGTTGGGAGGACACGATGCTGTTGGTGGCGCTTTTGCCGTTGGTGTCCTCCCCATATACATGTTTTTTTTTGGGGGGGGGCTGTGCTGGGTGTTCGTCACTGCGCACTGGCTTTTCTCCAGCTGCAGCAAGCAGGGGCCAGTCTCGAGTTGCGGTGCAGGGGCTACTCACTGCCGTGGCTTCTCTTGCCACAGATCATGGGCTCTAGGGTGCTCAAGCTCAGAAGTTGTGGCCAAGGGGTTCATTGTCCTGCAGCATGTGGAATCTTCCTGGACCAGGGATCAAACCCGGGTCCCTTGCATTGGCAGGTGGATTCTTAACCACTGGACCACGAGGGAAGTCCCTCTCCGTATACCCTTGAGCCACCTGGCATCAGCTGCAAACAGCATCCTGTGACTCCATCTGAGGGGAGTGTCTGGCTCCAGGTACTACCTGGGGGGGGGCGGGGACCGTAAATCATTGAGAAGCAACAGTTGGAAGGTGAACGTCCCAGCTGCCCCTGCTTGATGGGACGATCCTGAGGCATGAAGCCAGCCACAGGTCTCAGCATGTTCTAAGCCCCAGTTACCCCCAAACTCACCTGCACACTGACACTCTCTTGACTCTTGACTGGCTCTTCTCCCTGTCCCACCCCATTACGGTCACCCTGATTCACTTCCCAATCACTTGTACCCAAATACTTGGGGAACATGAGCAAAGATGGCCAGAATCTCCTATTTCTCTCAAATTGACTCCTTTTTAAGAAGCATCTGAGGAGGGTGTAAATGGCAACCCACTCCAGTATTCTTGCCTGGAGAATCTCATGGACAGAGGAGCCTGGTGGGCTACGGTCCAGGGGGTCGAAAGGGTCGGATGCAACTGAGTAACTGTCACTGAGGAGTGTGGGGCTACAGAAGGCCCAGGGAAGAGGGATGTCTGAAATGATGATAAGACACCCCAGCAGTAAGCATCTGGGGTAAAATGTTGCATCTTCACCCTTTCATTTATTCAGTTATCTCAACTGTACTTTGGTTCAGAGAAGATTTAAGGCCACTTTCAACAACACATGTATTACACTCCTGTCAGCTGGGTTACCCCAAGCCTTACAAATGACTTCGTGCCCTTGCGGTGGCTTGGACCTTAAGGCATCACTTCCCCCTCCAGTGGTGTATTCTGGGGCTCAGTGTGAACCTTGCCTCGAACTCCCCTGCTCAGACAAAACACATCCTTTCTGGCCTTTGTTAGGTACGTGAGGGTAAGTTTCATGTACTGGGTTTTAATCTTTTTCTTATTGACTTGTAGGAATTCTTTACATATGATAGATCTCAATGCTTTTGTGTAAAATTTTAAAATGTGTAGCTGTATGCACTGCAAATCTTTCCCCAAACTGAGTTAATGTTCGCTTCTTTTCAATATTTATTTACTAAAATAATTTGATTATTTATTAGAAGTTTTTTAATTTAGTCATAGTTGTCAATATTTTCCTTTAACATTTGTACTGTTTGCTTTTTTTTTTTTTTTCAGAAAAAAATGTCCTATGGCTGACTGGGTTGGTGGCCTCCAATATTAATTCTATCCTTCTGCCTTAGTAACAGAATTCCAGTTTTTAGCTGGACATATTGCCACTCGGCTTAAAGACTACATTTCCAGTCCTTTTCCCAGTTGGGTGTGGTCATTAGACTGATATCTGGCTGATGGTATGAGAGTGAAAGCATTTTGTGGGACTTCTGGGACATTTCCCTTCCCTACTTTCTTCATTCTGCCATCTAGAGTATAGATGTGATGTCTGGGGCTCCAGAAGCTGTTTTGGACTTTGAGGCAACCTCAGAATGGAAACAACATACTGAATACGGGAGGGTAAAAGTTAGAAGCTTAATTCTTGGTATCGCTGTGAATCAGTCATAACAGCTTTTCTGCTCTTGTTTAGTTTTGTTTCATTGCCTAATCTAGAGTGATTATACCTGAGATATACTGCTACTGCTACTGCTAAGTCACTTCAGTCGTGTCCGACTCTGTGCGACCCCATAGACGGCAGCCCACCAGGCTCTGCCATCCCTGGGATTCTCCAGGCAAGAACACTGGAGTGAGTTGCCATTTCCTTCTCCAATGCATGAAAGTGAAAAGTGAAGTGAAGTCACTCAGTCGTGTCCGACTCTTCATGACCCCATGGACTGCAGCCCACCAGGCTCCTCCATCCATGGGATTTTCCAGGCAAGAGTACTGGAGTGGGGTGCCATTGCCTTCTCCGATACCTGAGATATAAATGATATTAAATAAGAGAGAGCTTACTTAAGCCACTATTGCTTTGGATTTTTCAAGTTGAATACACTTCCCTATCCTACATTTTCTTTTAAAAGTTTCACAACTTTACTTTCCACACATACTTCTTTAACTTGTCTGCGGTTGATTTTTGCTTATGTGGGAGGTGGGAATCTAATTTTATTCTTTTTCCATATGGACAGCTAATTGTCCTAGCATCATTTATTGAGTAGTTCAAAACAAAGTAAAAGGTGTTTTGGAATACATTTAGTAAAAAGTTACTCAAGACCCACATAGATAGCATTGTAAAATAAACTTTGGGACACAAATTAAAAAAAAACAACACTTAAATACAGGGGCTTCCCTGGTGGTCCAGGGGTTAAGAATCCGCACTTGCAATGCAGGGGGGAAGGGTTCAATCCCTGATTAGGGAACTAAGATCTGGAAGCCCTTGAAGCTTGGCCAAAACAAACTGACAAAAACCACTTTGCTAAATGGAAAGATACACCATGCATACAGATGGAAGGATAACCCATGGATGGGATGGTAATTCTCCTCTCAACTAATTTATAAATTCAACGCCACCCCTAATCAAATCCTAGTGTAGGTTTTTCAAGTTATATTTGCAAAGATGAACAAAAACAGGTTAGGAAATTAGGGAAAATAAGAGCAGGAAAAGAAGAAAAAACCAGAGGCGATGGCTCTTGCAGTTGTCAGAGACGAGCCACAGTTTCCCCGTGAGATTTTTGGCGTCCGATACATGGAGGGAAACACCTATTTTTACCCAAAAGGTAAACGCAGACCACTGCTAAGCAGGAGATGTGGATTCAGAGCTTGGCTCGGGAAGATCCCCTGGAGGAGGAAATGGCAGCTGGCTCCAGTGTTCTTGCTGGAGAATCCCATGGATGGAAGAGCCTGGCAGGCTACAGCCCATGGGGTTGCAAAGATCTGGACACGACTGAGTGAGTAAGCAACAATAACTAGGTAAACGCCGTTGTTCCCGGGAGCAGTGGAGACATTTAGGGGGTGGCCGCTCAGGGGCGCAGGGTTTCTTTGGGGGGTGATGAAAATGTTCTAAAATTGGTTGTGATGAGTCACACAACTCTGCAACCATATGAAAAACCATAGCACTTTAAATGGATGAGCTGTATGGTATATGAAATATATCTCAACAAAGCTGTTAAAAAAAAATAAAAAGAGAACAAAGAAAAACACACCGTAAGGTGTCATACATGTGTGGGTGTGAGCCCTGAGGCTTCCAGGCTCTAAATAAGACCCCAAACTCAGTGGGGTGACTTGCAGAAATGGGTTGTTATCCAAAAGTCTTTAAAAACCCAGAGCCTCTCCCAGAGTCATGATCTGGGATGGTAGGTCTGAGCCCTCTGACTGCGATAATTAGCGGGCTGGCCGCCAGACCTGGTCTAGGCCCCCGGGAAAGTTATATCCTCTGCCTGCAGGAGAATGCTTCCTTTTTTTGCCTTTTTTTAGAAAAAATTTAGGGACTTCCCTCGTGGTTCAGTGGTTAAAACTTCTCCTTCCAATGCAGGATGTGTGGGTTTGATCCCTGGTTGGGAATCTAAGATCCCACATGACTTTTGGCCAAAAAAAAAAACCCCCAAAACACTAAAAAAAAAAAAAAAAAAAAAGGCAATGTTGTAACAAATTCAATAAAGGCTTTACAAATTATTTAACATTTTATTGAAGTATTGCGTACAGAAAAGTACACACAACACAAGCGTATAACATATTGGATCTCACAAACTGAATGCGTGCGCGTAACCAGCACGCAGGTGGAGAAATAGAACTTTCCAGGCCCCCAGAAGTTCCCCCCATATCTCCCGCTAGTCACACCCTGACTTCCAACAACATCGATTATTGTTGTAGGTTTTATTCTGTATACAAATGGGATTGTAAATATGCGCTGTTTTGCCTGGCACCTTTTAACAGATCTATTTCTTTTTTTTTTTTTTTTTTTAACTGTATGCTTCTGTTCTTTGTTGCTGGAGGTGAACGGTGGGAAGGAGGTGAGACAAGCCTAAGGAATGAACATTCTAAGGGATCCTGGAGACTGGTGTTGGTCCTGGCAGGAAAGGGCTGGGGATGAGGAGGTAATCTAAGAGTGGCCTAAATCATGACCCCCAAAGATGATCTCTGTTCATAATAAATTCTGAGAGAGTCAGCTGCTCCTTGACCCTCGGCCTACCAGGAGGACCTTCACACAGCATCCCTGCACAGGACCTCATGAATAGCACCCCCTGGAGCCGTGCAACACGGTGGCTTGGCTTTCAAGCAGCCTTTCAGAGAACAAGACTGGACCATCTGGGAAATGAGTGTGTCAGGGCAGCCTGGCGTAAAGCTGAGCCAGGTTCCTGGTGAAGACACTGTCTTGCCCCCATCACCAGCTACAGGACCCCAGCATCAGTCCCCACTGAAGACCAGGGGGCATGGGTAGGCCCTCCCACCCAGCATGACCTCTGGGTCCAGCCATTCTCCTGGCAGAATCTGTTCTGACTCCGATGCTGTGGGCATCAGGGACCACGGATTCTAAAGCATGCAGGTCCTTAATGAAAGCCTGGGTGGCCTGGCTTGAGATTTGAGGCAACCACGTGCTTCAGTAAATCAAGGTGACATTTGCAAAGAGCCTAGGGAGACTCTTGAGTCTCTTGGAACCAGGTTTTGGGAAAAAGCAGCAGTGAACGGGGAGGGAGATGCATGGGGCTGCCTGAGGGGGCCTGCAGAACGGTCAGGGGAGTGAGACAGTGAGTGGGGCCACGTGGGCTCGTCGGGTGGAGCAGAGGCCACAGCCAGGAGTAGGGGAAGCAGAGAGTGGGAGCCTGGACTCGGCCATGTGGCCCGGGTAGGTCACCCTTCCACCACTCAGGTCACTCCTATGACCTCCAGCAACCGTTTATTCTCCTTGCATCTCACCTCGAGCCCAGTGGCATAGGGTTTAATGAGGACGAATGCCGAGAAGATGAAGAAAACATAATCCCTGAGAAAAATGATGATTTTAAACTGAGACAATCAAAAGCCAGTGAAGACGCAGAGAATTTTTTGAAATGGAAAAGAAAATGAAGATGACAGCTTTAAATTGTGTATATATAACACAAAGTTGTAATCAACCAGGAAATCGGGCTTAAAGGTTACCCTTAACGAGAGATGAAAGTTAAGAGGTTTAAAATTATGATAAAATAAAATGACAAAATGAATCTGATTTAAGATCGAAGATCAAAGCCTAAAGTCTGAGATTAAAAGATTAAACTTGGGAAAGGTAAAGAGGTAAAGAGTTTCAGAAGATGCAAACGACCACCCATGAGATAAAGAGAGTTTTTTCAAGGGGACGGGACCCTGGATGAAGTTGTGACTTTGAGAATGAAGACAGTGCTGTTTACCTTCTAAACAAGAAGGAAACTTGAAAGAGGACTCAGAGAAAAACCTTTTTAAAGGGAATAACATCAAAAAGCTTGGAGAAGATTACAGACGGAGAAAATAAACTGAGATTACCAGTGAGTGAGAACAAATAAAGAGACTTTTAAGTGGCTACATTTTTAATTTTTTTAAACACCTAGTATGCGCAATTGCCTGGAGAAGGAAATGGCAACCCACTCCAGTATTCTTGCTTGGAGAACCCCATGGACAGAGGAGCCTGGCGGGTCACAGTCTCATGGGGTTGCAAAGTCAGACAAGACTTAGCAACTGAACAGCAACAGTGCACACCTGTACATTTATTTTTACTGTTGATTTTTATCTGCCTGAGCTGGAGCTCCATTGCTGCACGCAGGCTTTCTCTAGCTGTGGAGTGTGGGGGCTGCTCTTCGTCACTGTGCGAGGGCTTCTCCCTGCAGGGCCTTCTCTTGCTGTGGAGCGAGGGCTCTAGAATCTGAGGGCTCAGGGGTTGTGGTACTCGGCTTAGTGGCCCGGCAGCAGGTGGGATCTTGCCAGACCAGGCATCGAACCACGTCCCCTGCACTGGCAGGCGGATTCTTAACCACTGGCCACCAGGGAAGTCCCAAGGGCTACATGTTTTTAGAACGGAGGGCAAACCTGGGAATGTTTGGAGCTCAAGGAAGATGACCGTGAGGAGGGAGAGGTTAAAGATTTAGGCGTGTGTCTCAGGGTGGGGATAGAGCCATTTGACAACTGTTTACTGAGCATCTGCTATGTACAGGCACTGGGCTAAAAGTGAGGGAGATGGATGAGCAATACGTGCGGCCTGCCTCCGAGAGAGGCAAGTGACACACGTTCAGACTGTGGTCTCTGCCGTGAGGGGGTGGGGAGCGTGCAGGGGGAGAAGAACGTGTGTGTGTGTGTGGGTGTGTGTGTGTGGGGTGTGTGTGTGTGTGTGTGTGTGCGCGCTTGGGATGGTTTCTCCAAGGCTGTGGGGTTTGAGCCCGGATGAAGGTGATGGGTACTGGGGGGAGGGCCATGCAGGACTGAGGGATGAAGGATAAGAGGGGATGAACCTAATGATGTCTAGGGATGCACACCCGGTTAGCGGGAAGACGAAGATGCCCCTGGTAAGTTTCAGGCTCGAGGCTTCTGGGAAATTGGAGGCAAAGTGGTCTGTGTAGGTCAGAGGCCAGGGTGGTTGATGCAACCAGGAAAGGGAGGCTGTGATGGGCGTCTAGACAGGTGTTGGGGAAGCCCTGGAGGCAGCGGGTCCTTCTCTCTGTTGGGATACCGGAGGGAAAGAGCAGAAAGCTTTGTCCAAGGTTCCAGAGAAGATTCTAGAACTAAGTCTCCTGTTATTCGCTCCATGCCATATTGTCTCCTAAATTTACACTGGGCCCCAAACTCCTGAATTAAGATATTTTTCAGCCCCTCTTGGGGAGTAGGAGGGGGAACAGAAAAAGTATCCCGAGTTGGGGCTGGCCAGGGGACAGGGTGAAAAAGTTGAGGATTCTCGGTCTAGGAGGCAGCTCCACGGAGTGGGGTAGGGCCTAGAGTGAGGAGGGGCACGTTGAGACCCTGGGTCCTGCGAGTGGGGAGGCCACAGTGATGCGAGGCGGGGATGGGTTAGCTCCTGGTCTGCAGGGTCCTGGTGATGGAATGAATGTCCACCCCGAGCTGGCCTTGGTCCCACACAGATACTTGCAGAGAGGTCGAAAGCAAGACCAGGAGGCCACAGGGGCAGAGAGCTGCAGGGCCACACACTGGGACGTCTGGGCCCGCATTCGGTTCTGGTTCGTGAATGTGGCCATGTGCCTTCGGTGCTCTGGCCCTCAAGTCTCCCCCTCCCCGTCCAGGGAGTGGATTGATAGGCGGCGGTGAGAGGGCCGAGGGCGACACCTGGTGGTGACTTGGAAGCATTGCAGGCTTGGCCGGTTGGATGAGTCCCCAGGCAGTCAGGGGTGTGTGTTTCATCCAGAGGCCAGTTTCACCCGCAGTTCCCTCTGGAGGAGACAGCCAAGACCTCCCAAACGACCTCCAGGGTCTGGCTGATGTCTCCCCAGGGCAGGCAGAGTAAAAAGAGAAAGTGGGACAAGAGAAATCCCAGTTCCTGAGACCTGCTTCCTCCAGGAGACAGACCTTGTGTTGGGGGAAGAGGATGTCAGATTTGACCGTCACAGCAACCTCATGTGATGTATTCCACTATCTCAACCAAAGAGAGAGGGAAAAACGTGGCTCTGCGAGGTTTAAGGGTATGGCGAACTTTATAAACCTGGTAAGTGACTGAAATTCAAAACCAGACCATCCAATTCTTTTTGTTTGTTTGGGGATTTTTTTTTTTTTTGGCCATGCTTCACAGTATTCTTACCTGGAGAATCTCATGGACAGAGAAGGCTGATGGGCTACAGTCCATGGGGTCGCAAAGAGTCAGACACGATTGAGCGACTAACACATATCGCAGCTTGTGGGATCTTAGTTCCCTGATCAGGGATTGAACCTGGGCCCTCAGCAGTGAAAGCACAGAGTCTTAACCACTGGACCGCCAGAGAATTCCCCACGCCGTCCAATTATTAAGCCTGCTCAGGTTCTTTGCACATCCCTGGGAGCCACTTCCAAGGGCCAGTGCTGTGAACATCGGGGCAGAGGGGTCATGGGGACACCCCGCTCCTCTCTGCAGTCCCCAGGGGCTGTCCCACACTCCAGACACTGCTGCTCCAAGTCTTAATCTTCCCAAAGATTAATGGCCCCCAGGAGGAGGGACCCAGAGAAATGCTCCCCCCACCCCTGCCCAACTCACCATTCCTGGCATTTCCCTTTGTGACCCTGACTCCTTACACTTGAGGACTGTTCTCCCCATGTACAGATAAGGACACTGAGGCCTTGCCCAGAGCTTCAGGCGAGTTGGGGGGCCAACAAAAGGCACTCCCAGTGGCAGGCCAGGACAATGTGAACAACAAAGTAAATAGCAATTGTATTGGATAATAACACAAAGGACAGAATAATTATCTATGAGTCCACGAAGTGAAGTGAAAGTCGCTCAGTTGTGTCCAACTCTTTGCGACCCCATGGACTATACAGTCCGTGGAATTCTCCAGCCCAGAATACTGAAGTGGGTAGCCTTTCCCTTCTCCAGGGAATCTTCCCAACCCAGGGATTGAACCCAGGTCTCCCACATTGCAGGCGGATTCTTTACCAGCTGAGCCACAAGCAAAGCCCAAGGATACTGGAGTGGGTTGCCTATCCCTTCTCCAGCAGATCTTCCTGACCCAGGAATCGAACTGGAGTCTCCTGCATTGCAGGTGGATTCTTACCAACTGAGCTATTAGGGAAGCCCTATGAGTCCACAGCAAAATAAATAAACAGATAGGTAAATGGGGGAGGAGAAACAACTCTTTCTTAAGGAAGAATTCTAGTCAATAAACGGAGACAGAATAAATGGAGAACTAGAAAACCACTACTAGAATATCACAGTAATAACTACAACAGGCAAGCTCTGCACACAGATGCAAAAATCAGTGGTGAGGGAATTCCCTGGAGGTTCAACGGTTCCAACTCCGAGCTTTCACTGCCGAGGGTGCGAGTTTGATCCCTGGTCGGGGAGCTAAGATGCCACAAGCTGTGCAGCATGGCCAAAAATGAAAAGAATCAGAGGTGAAACTTTAAGAAGAAAGGGGGGCATTTGCATAATCTCAAAGCATTTCCTCCAAAATAGTTATGAATTATAAATGGACAGAAGAGTAAGTTGATGGTGGAGAATCCTGGCACATATTACCTTAATCAAGTGATCCAGGTTAACCCTCACTGGTAATAAGAGATGAAACCAGGTGCCCCTGATCTGGCGCCTCAACAGGGCACATCACCTCGGGGCTCCATCTAATTCTGAGAAAACACCAAAGTGGAGGACATTGGGTGAGATAACTCTTGCATGTTCTTCAAATGTGTCAAGGTCGTGAAAGACCAGGAAAGTCTGAGAAACTACAGACTGGATGATGAATCCATGCCCAGTGGGATCCTAGTTGGAATTCCGGAACAGAACAGGGATATTTAGAAGAAAAACCAGTGAAATTCAAATAAAGTCTGTACTTGAGTTCACAGTACCCTACCAATGTCAGTGTTCTACTTGGATCACAGTCCTGTGATCGGGCAAGAAGTTAACAGGAGAGGAAGCTGGTGAAGGGCGTGTGGGAATTCTACCTACAATTCTGCACGGGTGACATTATCTTAATACTTCAAAGTTAGGAAGGTCGCCCCGGGGGTGGTGTGGAGACACCCTCTGTCTGGAGTGGCAGGCTCCCACCCACTCCCACTGTACTCCAGACCTGGCCTTGGGGGAAGCACTCTTGCTGCCTCTAAACTAGACTGTCCAGGGGCCAGCAAGCCAGGGGTGGGGGCTCCCAGAGGCAGATGGAGAAGGAGCAACTTTTCTGCTTGGATGGGACAGTACAGGAAACCACTGGGTGTAGCCTTTAACCTAAGGGCTTCTGTGGACTCACTTAGACTCCACAGTGCACAAGATTGGTTTTATGTTCTCCATTTTACAGATGAAGAAACTGAGACTCGCGGAAGTGAAGCAACGTCACCCTCTGTCTGGAGTGGCAGGCTCCCACCCACTCCCACTGTACTCCAGACCTGGCCTTGGGGGAAGCACTCTTGCTGCCTCTAAACTAGACTGTCCAGGGGCCAGCAAGCCAGGGGTGGGGGCTCCCAGAGGCGGATGGAGAAGGAGCAACTTTTCTGCTTGGATGAGACAGTACAGGAAACCACTGGGTGTAGCCTTTAACCTAAGGGCTTCTGTGGACTCACTTAGACTCCACAGTGCACTAGATTGGTTTTATGTTCTCCATTTTACAGATGAAGAAACTGAGACTCGCGGAAGTGAAGCAACGCGCCTGGCCGCAGTCAGAGGGTGGTGGGCTGGGCTGAACCCAAGGGCGTCCAGGGTTTGGTCTCTTCCAGGGTGATGTGGTCAGAGATCATTCCCCACCCCGCGCCCCCGCCTTCCACCAGCTGAAGGGTTCCAGGCTCTCTCTTGGGCTTTGACTTTGTAGCCACCTCTCTGAAGCTGCCTGCCCCCCACAGCTGCAGCCCTGGGGCTTTCTACCAACCCGCCCAGGCTCCGAGCACCCTGTGAGCAGAGCTGTGTGTGGCAGACTGTCGTCACCTCTTCACACCTGGTGGAGGGCCCCCTCAACCTGCTTCAGGTGCCCTCCTTCCATCCTCCACCTTCTGGATGCCAAGCCCTGGGCAGACAAGGACAAAGGAAGCTCCTTTCCTGAGATTCAAGGCCTTGTTCACCAGCCTCAGGTCCCATGCACCCTCTGGTGCAGTAAGGGCCAGAGACACCAGGCCCCTCTCCCTCCCCGTGACAGTCCCTGTCTGCCCCTACTTCCTTCCTCCCTGCCACCCCTCACATCCTTCCTTCATAGCAGTTAACCTGGGGTTCCAATGACTGCTGGCCTGGGAGCCATGAGTGGGTGGGGATCTCACTCTTCTTTGACCACGAGCCCCCAGCGTTTCCACCAAAGGTTAAACTAGTCCCTGAAATGCTTGACCCTGGGGAGGGTGACCCATTCAGTGTCATTACCTGGCAGGGGACAGGGCCAACCCAGTGCCTTGGGTAAAATGGGGAAAAAACACACAGGTCACAGTGGTGTTTGGTCTCAGAGGAAAGAATCTTTCTGCAGAAGCTCTTTGAATTTCAAAATACTGGGATGATGAACTCTGGAAAAATAGAGACCATTTCTATCAGAGGCAGCGGAAGCCTAAGAACCAGGTGCTGTTTAAATCCAGCCCCAGGACTTCCCTGGTGGCCAAGTGGTCAAGACTCTGAGCCTCCACTGCAGGGAGCTGGGGTGGCTCCTTGGTCAGGGGTCCCAGGGACACGCAGAGAACCTGAGCAAGTTTAAGAATTGGACGGTCTGGGAAATCTCTGGCTGTCCAGTGTTTAAGCTCTGTGCTTTCACTGCCTAGGGCCTGAGTTCGAACCCAAGTAGGGGAACTAAGATCCCACAAGGTGTGAAGCATGGTCAGAGCAAAGAAAACCAAAAAGAAAAAAGAACTGGACGGTCTGGTTTTGAATTTCCGTCACTTGCCAGGTTTTTTACCTTCGCCAAACACCTCATGGTGCTGCACAGCAAAACAAACAAACAAAAAAAAACAACAACAAAACCCAAAGACAACAAAACCCACCCCCAATCTGTCTTTGGTGAACACTGTGTCGATTGCGCGGCTTTAGTCTCCACCTGGCCTGCCCATCTCCAGCCTGGCTGTGCTCCCAAGGAATGACCTACACAGCCTCCAATAGGCTCCCTTGCCTTGAGTTCAGCCAATGGGAGGGGCCGGCAGAGGTTCAGCCAATGGGAGGGGTCAGCAGAAGGCAGGGGCGGGAGTTGAGAGAGAGGCAGCTGCCGTTCTAGGGCTTCCATGTAGCCTAGTTGGTAAAGAATCCACCTGCGATGCAGGAGCCCCTGGTTCGCTTCTTGGGTCGGGATGATCACCTGGAGAAGGGATAGACTACCTACCCCAATATTCTTGGGCTTCCCTTGTGGCTCAACTGGTAAAGAATCTGCCTGCAATGCAGGAGACCTGGGTTTGATCCCTGGGTTGGGAAGATCCCCTGGAGAAGAGAAAGGCTACCCACTCCAATGTCCTGGCCTGGAGAGTTCCATGGACTTTATACCCCATGGGGGCCACAAAGAGTCGGAGACGACTTTCACTTTCTTTTTTTCTCCTTCCCTACCGGGCCACACTGCCCACTGGAGTTCTGTCTGCAGTTGAGTCCCTCGTGGGTCCCCATCCACACCTGAGCACACAGGCCCCCCTCTCATTCCCCCACTGCACAGTCTCACTGCTTCCTCCAGGACTCTGCTAACGCAGTGCCCAACAAAGGGCACAGAGCTGGACACATTCAGCTGTTAACCTCGAGAGCCTTGTTTGGTCTCTATGGAGAGAGGTGGGGGTGGGGTGGGGCGGTGGGGGGATGGGAGGGACTCTCAATTGCACAACCCGCGAAATGACCCTAAAGCTGGCAAAACAGTGACTACGTGATCTAAAGACATCTTACTGCAGGAGGCAGCATTAGCTATCTTATGCATTCTCACTGAACTCATCAGATTTGTTAACTGATCCTAGCTATCCATCCGGAGAAGGCAATGGCAGGCCACTCCAGTACTCTTGCCTGGAAAATCCCATGGACGGAGGAGCCTGGTGGGCTGCAGTCCATGGGGTCACAAAGAGTTGGACACGACTGAGCGACTTCACTTTCAGTTTTCACTTTCATGCACTGGAGAAGGAAATGGCAACCCACTCCAGTGTTCTTGCCTGGAGAATCCCAGGGACGGGGGAGCCTGGTGTGCTGCTGTCTATGGGGTTGCACAGAGTCGGACACGACTGAAGCGACTTACCAGCAGCAGCAGCAGCTATCCATCACTATTTTGTACAGGGGAGACTTCGATTTTTCCTTGTGGGCCCACTTACATCTCCAACAGATTCAAATCCAAACCCTCATGCCTCTCTGGCAGCCTTGCCCGGTTTCCACTGCTGCCTCCTTTCTCCTGTTCTCTGCTGCTTTTGTTGAGCTCCCTCTTCTCAGACAAGGTAGCTCAGTTCCACACTTGTTCTACACCAGGCCCCCTGAGGTCTTTATCAGCCATTCACATTTAAGTAAGAATTAGCTATCAGTCCACCAGGAGAACAGGATCAAGTCAGACTCCTGGCACCTGGGTGTCATGAGCTAGGAGACATTGAGGCGAGGCCAGGAGGCCCACAGAGAAAGAAGCAGAAACTGCAGGGGTCCTGGACCTCAGTCACAAGCTTTATTGTCTCGAGCACGGACTCGCCACACTTCAACAATTCCACTTTGGGGAAGGGAAGGGGAGGGGCAGGAGGGCTTGGGGAGGGGCACGGCTGAGCACACACTGGGCAGGCGCAGATGCTCATGGGGAAAGCGCTTGCCACCTGCCAGCCCATCCCGGGGGGCTCAGCTCCTCTCAGAGCGGGCTTTTGGCTGTTAGTAGACTAATCAGTGCCTCCAGTGGGCAGGGCAGCTGCCTGATTTTGCTGGAAAGAGTAGTATTTGACTCTGGGTTAAGCCACTACAGCATTGCTTCTAGACCGTTGTTAATGAAACCGCATGCAAGAGCTACCGAAAGCCAGCAGGGAGCGAGGAGGGGCTGATAGGACTAACTGGCTGCCCCCGGGGTGGGCTGCTTTGGGGCAAGGACGTGAAGACCACCCACCTGTACCTGGGAGCACTCAGGGGTGACCTGGGCACCACCTGCATACCTGTCCTGGTACAACTGGGGAACACCATGCTGGCCCATCGGGCACCCCCTCTGCCCCTAGGGGGAGAGGCCTGTAAGCTGGGAGAGGTGGGGCAGGCCTCCACGGAGACGCTGCAGTGCAAGGCAACCACCTGTAGGTCTCCCGGCTCTAGAGGTGGGGCTTCGGGCAGACGCTGGCTTTCCCATCACAAACGAGGCTGGAGTAACTTGGCAGGCTTGAGGGGAGGTGGGGAGATTTTTCTTCAATCCTTGGGTTCTTTTCTTGGCTACAGGAGACAGGACTGAAAATGCCCAGGAAGACGCCTTGTACCACTGAGAGGGGGCTACTGGGCTGTGTGTTCAGACGCATGTGCGTGGCCACGCCTCCCTGCAGGCTCACCCACGTGTCCCTAGGGGGAGAGGCCTGTAAGCTGGGAGAGGTGGGGCAGGCCTCCACGGAGACGCTGCAGTGCAAGGCAACCACCTGTAGGTCTCCCGGCTCTAGAGGTGGGGCTTCGGGCAGACGCTGGCTTTCCCATCACAAACGAGGCTGGAGTAACTTGGCAGGCTTGAGGGGAGGTGGGGAGATTTTTCTTCAATCCTTGGGTTCTTTTCTTGGCTACAGGAGACAGGACTGAAAATGCCCAGGAAGACGCCTTGTACCACTGAGAGGGGGCTACTGGGCTGTGTGTTCAGACGCATGTGCGTGGCCACGCCTCCCTGCAGGCTCACCCACGTGTACCTGGCTGATTCTGTGAGTGACGAGGCTGCAGGCACGCTTGCAGTGTGTGCAATCACAGCCCTGCCAGGCCTGGGGCTCCATCCTGGAGCCTGAGGTGAGTATCCGTGTGGTCCAAGCATGACTGACTGCAAAGGTCCCACCCACATGGCATGTGCATGCGTGACCCCTCTGAGTGTGCCTGTGCCAAGGGTCAGAGGGTGTATACGTCGGGGTCTGCATGGGTGAATCTGCCAGTGGGAGGCCGGTTTCAGAACATCGAGCCAACCCGGGGACAGCATATGACCTACCAGTCAAAGGGCTGGTTTGGGGCCTCCCTGTGACCTCCCTGCCCCAGCTCCAAGCCAGGTCTCTAGGGATGGGTGGGAGAAGGAAAGGGGCTTCCAGACTTTCCTAATACTGTGGCTCCTGGCCTTGGGGACCACCCTCCAGACAGCAGCAGCTTGGAGCTGCGTGTGTGCTGGGGTCGGAACGAAGGGCCTACCTCCCAGCACTTTGAACCTGGGGCCTTGCTGGGCAGACGGGCTGAGGAGAACTTGTACCACTGTTTGCAAGAGGCTCAGTGTGTGGGGACAAGAAGCCCTGGGGACTGCCTTCATCTGGAAGAGGCTGCGGAAGAGGCTGCAGAAAAGGGGGTCTCCTCCTGCCTCCAAATGACTGGACTTCTCTCCTTGGTGCCTGAAGGGGAAGCTGGAGCCCTCCTCTGGCTCCTTCCTGGGACAATGGCTCTCAGGGATCTGAGAGGGACCCCCAGGAGAAGGAGGGGAAGAAAGGGAGTGGGGACATGCCCAGGGGCCAAGACGGTCCTCAGGGCAGCGCCTTCTGGGGAGAGGGGCCTGTTCGGATCACCCCGGCCTTCCCAAGCCAACTCCAGAAACTGCCGCGTGTCCACGGCATTCAGGCTGCAGGTCCTGGGGGGCCAGGCCAGGGCTGTACCGCTCTCCGTCGAAGGTCGTGCTTGAGGAAGCCTCCTGGTCCGGCAAGGGGGTCGGGGGTCGGGGATTGTCCACGGCCGTGGGTACATCATTGTTACAAACACTGTTCTCGTCTTCAAAGTGACAGTCCTGCCCCCTGCCTGGAGGGGGCGCCGGCGGGGCAGGCTGGAGGGGGGTCTGGTCCAACTGGGCTGCTCCACGGTGTCACTCAGGGTCAGTGCTTGTCCTGGAGAGAGCAAGGGCTTGGTCAGCAAGGGTCTCAGGAGGCCCAGGGGCAAGGGGCAGAGGGGGTGGGGTGGGGCTAGGGGAGGAGAGCTGGCTGGTGCCAGGTGGTGGGAAGAACAGTACGTGCAAAGGCCCTGAGGCAGGAGCACTCTGTGCTGAGTGTTTGGAGCACAGCGAGACAGCAAGCGGGGTGGGAGCAGTTTATGGGAAGTTGAAGGGAAGAGGCAAGAGCGGCAGGATTTACAAAGAGCTCCGAGGGCCTGTGTGGAGGCTGGATCCGAGGAAAGGAAAACTTGTGCTGAGACTCCAAGCCTCAGTTTTCACATCTGTAAACTGGGATGAACCTCGTGTGCCTCACAGGACAAAGCCACACAAAGGTCTGGACATCTAACTCCCAAGGGGCCCGGTACGGGCAGCTCCTCTGCAGACACAACCCTGACAGGTCCTGCTACAGCTTCCTGCTTCCACCCTGCTCTCAGGTCTGGTGTTGGCGCCCCACCTCCCCACATCCATCTCTCTCTGCTTCTTCCCCCAAGGCCAGGCCCTCGGCAGGTGCTGTGGCCAGGGTTCTCTGGTCTCCGGGTGAGTGCCTGCAGGCATGGCTCCATCGGCTGAGTTGGAAGGACAAGTCTTCTTTCCTCCAGCCCAAGGTTGCACTGGCACAAGGTCACACAAGCAGCCAGGGACAGAGCCTGATGGGGCTGGCACCTGGGCCCCAGGCAGGCTCTCTAACACTGCAGGCGAATGGCAGGAGCTAACTGTGGGGTGTGGGCCACCAGACACCCCCTTAATACAGAACCCAGCAAAACACATTCCTAGCAAGGGAGTCAGGTCCATGAAAATCCCGGGAAACCAATTTTCCACCCACAATTTAATAAAATGTAGACTACAGAGACTGCTTAAGAAAGAGAGAAGATGCTACGTTTAAAATATTCAGCTGGAAAAAATTAGGAGGGGAAACTGAATACTAGAGCCCGCTTTGTGCTGTTCCGTCGCTAAGCTGCATCCGACTCTTGTGACCCCGTGGACTGCAGCGCAGCAGGCTTCCATGTCCTTCACCATCGCCCGGAATTTGCTCAAACTCACATCCATTGAGTTGGAGCACGCTATCTACTCCATTACATAATTTAGGGAGTTTCCTAGCAGTCCAGTGGTTAGGATTCCACCCTTCCACTGCAGGGGGCCAGGTTAGATCCCTGGTTGGAGAACCAAGATCCCACAAGCAGTGTGGCAAGGCCAAAAAAATTAAAAAATGAAATAATTTACATGCTACTTTGCAACCATTACAAGACAGTTCAGGCAAGATTCCCAGACCGATGATGAATCCAGGGGGCATTTGAGTCAGGAACTGAGAATTCACAAGGTCTTCCGGGGTCTCCACTGAATATTCACTCAGAAAGAACGAGTAACCCTACAGGAGGGGTCAGACAACACCTTGACCAGGTGATTAAGATTCACACCTGGAATGAAGAGCAGATGGACATCACGTGCCCCAGTCGTGATGCCTGGAGAAGAACATGACCTTGACCGATATTTCAGCCTGAATTGCAGAACCCGGCTCTAATCACCCCAAAGGACAGTCAAACCCCAAAGGAGGAATCTTCTATTAAACAAAGAGGGAGGGATTGTGTTTCAGAAATGCCAATGTCATCAACATCCAAGCGAAATGGAGGAAATGTTCCAGAGGCAAGGAGACTAAAGAAGACGTGACAAGTAAACGCAACGAGCCTCATTAACCTTAGATTGAGTCCTGGACTCGGGCAGGGAGAGAGCCGTGAAGACACGCCAGGGGCAACTGAAGAAAACAGGTAGGGAGCATGATTGGCTCTATTAGCAAATCTCACAACAGCATGACATTTGCTGAGACTGATAACTGTACTGTGTTTATGTAAAATCACGCCCTGTTTCTCGGGGAATGCAGACTGAATATGCAATTAGACTCAAATGGTTCAGAAAAACATTACCTGCATATAACACACATCTACACACAGAGAACAAAAAGCAATGGGGCAAAATCTTAACCACGTGCTATGGGGGAGGGGGGCTGATGTTCTAGGTGCTGTTTAGTTTCAGTTTGTATCTGTGTATGGGTATTTATGGGCTTCCCTGGTGGCTCAGCAGTAAAGAATCCGCCGGCAAGGCAGGAGACACAGGTTCGATTCCTGGGTCAGGAAGATCCCGTGGAGGAGGGCATGGCATCCCGCTCCAGTATTCTTGCCTGGAGAATCCTCATGGACAGAGGAGCCTGGCGGGCTGCAGTCCATTGGGGTCGCAAAGAGTCAGACACAGCTGAGCAAGTAACACTGTCCTTTGCATAGTTATTTATTTATTTGGCTGCACCAGGTCTTAGTTGCAGCACGAGGGATCTTAAGTCTTCATTGTAGCCTGCGGGGCTTTCTAACGGTAGCCTGAGGGAGCTAGTTCCCCAACCAGGGATCGAACTGGGGCCCCTGCACTAGGAGCTCGGAGTCTTTACCACTGGGCCACCAGGAAAGTCCTTCTAGGTGTTTTTTTTTTTTATTCTTGTAACTTTTTTGTCTATTAAAAATTATTTCTAAATAATTATTAAAATTATCTAATTTATAATTAAAAATGATTTCTAAAAGAATGTATAGGGACTTCTCTTTTGCCTTCCAATGCAGGAGGTACAGGTTCGATCCCTGGTCAGGAAGCTAAGATTCCACATGCCTCAGGGCCAAAAAACCAAAACAGAAGCAATATTGTAACAAATTCAATAAAGACTTTACAAATGGTCCACATTAAAAAAAAATCTTAAAAATACAATTGTAAAAAAAGCATGTATATATGTCAACTATATGTATTAGTCGCTCAGTCATGTCTGACTCTTCACGCCCCATGGACTGTAGCCCGCCAGGCTCCTCTGTCCATGGAATTCTCCAGGCAAGAAAACTGGAGTGGGTTGCTATTTCCTTCTCCAGGGGATCTTCCCGACTGGGGATCGAACTTGGGTCTCCTGCATTGGCAGGCAGACTCTTTACTGTCTGAGCCACCAGGAATAAAAAAAAATTTTTTTTTAAATTAACGCGTACATAGATTTACAGACATATATATACACACATAACAATCTTTGTTATTTACAGGAGTTTTGTTCTATAGAATCAAACTGTCATGGAACCAGCGAAAACTGAACCATTGCTCTCAGTGGAAATACAAGGTTCCTGCAAATCTCTGATCTGACGCTCATCAATTGATCAACAGGTAACCATGTTTCATGAGTGCTTCTGTTTAAAACATTTCACTGAATACTTGTTGTGGACTCATTAATGATGAACTCAAGGCCAGCAGCACTATAACTCATGCCTGAGTGGAGCTTCTCTAAAGTATTTTCTGGAAGGCACATTGCAGCCTTCCTGCACTTAGGAACACTAGACGGCTCTTCTAGAACACAAGACGACACTTGGGGGCCGTTTTAAATAGTGAAAATCACCAAGAAAAAAAGCACGAAAATGTGAGAAACGTGTCACTAAATAGACCGCGAAAAGGACATTTGTTTGCAGAATGTTTGTACGAGCACGTTGCTTTGTACAAACTCATCTGAGAACATGCCACGTCTCAGGCGATTACATTTTTCTCTGCTCTGCACGTGTCCATGAATGATCACAAAAGTGCTGTCAGTGTGGAGTGTGGGGTTACAGATACATGGTACCAAGCAGGTGAGTTTGCAAACGGCATAGTTCGGACTGGCATGTGGACGTACATACACACACACACACGTGCATGCTTAGCAAAGTAATGTCAGCCTTGCTCATCTCTGGGTCGAAGAGCTACTGCTGAGGGTTTTTTTCTGGCCACGCCGCACAGCTTGTGGGATTTTAGTTCCCTGACCAGAGATCAAACCTGTACCCCGTGGAGTGGACCTGCAGAGTCCTAACCCCTGGACCACTGGGGGGATGTTCAGTGTTTTCTTCCTTATGTATTTTTGAGTTTTTTCCCCAAAGTTTCCAAATAGGTTCATATTATTTTATAATAAAAGGTTTTTTGGAAAGGGGAACAAGGTTAAAAAAGCAGGATGGGAACTGAATCAAGTTTGGCTCTACGCCCCTCCCCAGGAGTAGCCCAACGGCTCTTGCAAAATGTGTCTTTGTACTTTTGCTGCCTTGGCTCTCCCCCAAGACCCACGGCCCTGTACACGAGGGCCGTGGGAGTGACAGAGCAAATCCCCCCACAGACAGGGTGCCCCTTACCTCTTGTTTGTGGGCCTTGTCTTGCTGGTGGATGCCGTTTGCAGAACCGGAATTGCCGATGGCCTGTTAAGAGTCAAGGGAGAGAGGCTGAGCGATGTGCCCCAGCCAGCATTTCCCGGTTCGTCCACTAGATGGTGCGGTCTTCCTGACGGGACCATCGCAGGCTCTGAACTCCGAGCGTGCATTTGTGAGTGCTAAGTTTAGTCGTGTCCGACTCTGTGCGAGCCCCCGGACCATAGCCCGCAAGGCTGCTCTGTCTATGGGATTTCCCAGGCAAGAATACTGAAGTGGGTTGCCATGCCCTCCTCTAGGGGATATTCCCTACCCAGGCATCGAACCTGTGTCTCTGTGTCTCCTGCATGCAGGTGGGGTTCTTTACCACCAACGCCACCTGGGAAGCCCGGCACTCTGAGCAGAGCCCATCAAAATGGGGAAATCTAGGCTCTCGGGGCAAGGCTGCATCTCCGCCCTTCGTCTGAGCTCCTTAGGATAAAGCCATGGACCCCTCGGGCTGGGACTTCCAGGGGGCAAGGCTGAGGCTCTCCCCCCAGACGTGGGGGGCACTCAGCTCACCTGGGACTTGTCGGGGCAGCTCCTCATGGCCTCCACGAGCCTCTCCACCTGCTGAGCCTGGTCCAGCGCGTCCCTCAGCGCGTCCTCCGTGCTTATCAGCTGGTGCTGCAGCCGCAGGAGCTCCGGTGCCGAGGATGAGGACGGGTCAATGAGAGAGTAGCGCCTCTGGTCCGACAGGGATTTCTCTTTGTCCTGGAAGCAGCAGGAGAGAGGACGAGCGTGTGTGTGTGTGTGTGTGCATGCGTGTGTAGAGAGGAAGTGTGTGTCTGTGCGTGCATGCATCTGTGTGTGTGTGTACGTGCTGCGGGAGGGTGACCTCTTCTCTGGCAGGAAACTCATCCGTCCCATGTCATTTCTGGGTCAGGCCTGGGCATCACCCGGATGCCCCTCAAGCCTCCTTCCCTCACCTGAAGGTCCCCACAGAAGCATCCTCCTGTGGTACCAGAGATGGGCAGACCACAAACCCTCCCTGCACTGCTCTCCTTGGGTGAGTGCTTCTAGGTCCTTCTGCTCTGCTCTGATCCTCTACCCAAGCCTCCCGCTCCATCCGAACCTCCCTCACTTCAGGAGGTTTCTAACCACCAAGCCCATCCCTAGTTCGCTGTGGTGCTGGAGACGGTACAGGGTGGACAGGGGAGAGGCTGGTCACGTGTAAATCTGACCACCTTGTGGTTCATGGAGAAGGCGTGGCTCCAACCCCTCCATGCAGCTCTGGGAAAGTCTTGGAATCAGAACTCCCAAGGCCCCACCAGCCAGGCTCACAGCACCATGAGGACCACAGAGGGGTCTGTAACCATTCTCTGCTGGGCAGACCTGCCAGGGCTGAAAGGCTGCAGGGCAGCTGGGCCCGGTGGTCCCCATGCCCACAATCTCGGTGCAGACAGAATAATGGACATCCCCCTCCCTTAACCCTGCAGGTCTAAGGCTGCTCCCGTGGCAGCAGGCGGGTCCTGGGCTCTCCTCCTGCCTGTGAAGCCCCTCTTCTTCCATCTCCTCCACTGTGGCTGAACTCCTGTGGCTGGGTGGGTGGGCAGTGAGGGGCTTTGGAGCAGCTTCCCCTGACAGCAAGCCTGTCCTCCTGGACCTAACCTGTCTACATCCTGGAGTTGACCAGGCCCAGGAACCGGCCACAGGCTAGTCTTGAATGCTGACCAGTGGGTGATGGAGTGGGATGATTCTGTCCTGCGCTACCTCACCTGCACTTCTGGGGACTCCGCTCAGTCAGGCCTCTGTTCCCCTCTCGTCCCTGAGATGGATGCATGAATCACCACTGCAGGACCCTGAACGAGGAGCTGGCTTCTGGTTGATTACTTACCTGGATGGGGAGCTCACCACCTGGCAGTAGGCCAGCCCACCTCTGGACTGGTCAGATTCTTAGGGAATCTTCTTTTACATCCCATCACTCAGACAGCCACACAACCAGCCATGATGTCTACAAAAGGGGCCTCCCGACCCTTCCCCAGCCACACGGCTCACCCTGCCAGTGGTTCTGGGGGATTTTGAACCCTCACTGTGACTTGGCAGTCCCTGGGGTGGCTCCAGGAGGCCACCAATCTCTAAGGCCTGAACAGCAGGTTGCCCCAGCCCCTCCCTGGTGTCCCCTATCCTCAGGCCGCCCCCTTCCCCACATACCAGCCCGGTCAGCTTTTCCCGCAGGCCTCGGATGTCATCTTTGAGTTTCTGCTCCTTGATCCGCCACTCGGCCTTGTGGACCTCCCGGCTCAGGTCCCTCTCAGGCCCCGGGGAGTGGCGATTGGCCTCCAGCAGCAATACCCGCAGTTCGTTCAGACTCCTGTAGGGGGCGGGGGTGTTTAGAACAGCAGTCAGTCTGGGTCCCTCAGCTCTCATGCTCCACAATTAGCCAGGTGCCTGAGACTGGCTATCCTGAGCGGGATACTGGCTACCAAGACACAGCATCTGTGCCGGGAGGGGCCACAGAGGAAGCACGAGGCTTGAAACCATCGGACCACAGCTGGAACCCATCAAGAGGACTCAGCCTTTCTTAGAATTTTTTTGAAGTTTTTTTTTTTAAAGAAAATATTTGTTTATTTAAAAATAGTACAGAAGTAGAAATATAATGTTGTATACACAAAACTTATATAATGTTATAAATAAATGTAACTTCCATAACATACTTTTTATTTACTTATTTTTAAAAATATTTATATTTTTATTTGGCTGCATCAGGTCTTAGCTGTGGCTCATGGCAGCACACAGGCTTAGCTGCTGTGCGGTTCATGGGATCTTAGTTCCCCGACTAGGGATTAAACCTGTGTCCCCTGCACTGCAAGGCAGATTCTTAACCACTAGACCACCAGGTAAATCCCCAAAAAATACATGTTTAAGATAATAAAATTAAATTAAATAAAAAATAAAGCATTTTTCCGAGAGCTCATGGGGCAAGACATTTTAAATACCTGATATCAAATAAGTTTTATTTCCTACATCAACTCTTAATTAACTGGCAGCAGCTGCCTGGAAACTGTGGTGAGATTGATTCTGAGGTCACATCTGGACTTTGCAGAAAAAGAGTGCAGTGATCAATTAGCAATGTCTCCCATGGACAGAGGCTGGGAGAAAAGGACAAACCCCTTTTAAGTTCTTCCCCTTGCCAGAATCTACTTTAGAGGAGGGGAAAACTCCCTCTCTAGGTGGCCATGGGTAGTTAAAAGAATAAAGTAAAAGTTTGCTGGCACTGATCCTTTCCCTTTCTTCCTTCTTCCTACTCTGAATGATGGCCCCTGATGGCTGGAGCTTCAGCAGCCACCCTGCAACCATGAGGAAGCGTCTAACAGAACCCAAAAGAGCAAAGGTGTTGGCATTGGTACCTTGAGCCTCTGAACCAAATGCCAGCTGTAGCTACCTCCAGATTTCTTATGTGAAGAAAATAAATTACTCGTTTAATCTGCCAACACATTTCTAGCTGATCTCCCACTCCCATCCTAAGTACCAAAGAAGCAAGGAGTGGCTCATGGTAGCCTACATCAACCAAGGAGGGCTTCAGGGAAGCGGAGGTGGGAGTCCTCAATAATTTTTAAGAGTTTCAAGGGGTCTCCAAGACCAAGAAATTTGGGAACCACTAATCTTTCCTATGAGCTCTGCTTGGAAAACTGTGTTAAGAAGGATTCTGAGGCTTCGTTGGAGCTTAGCAGCAGACAGTATGGTGACCACCCGTGATGCCAGGCATCCGTCTATGCCTCCGAAAAAGCCTGGGTGCTATTGGCTGGGTGGAGTGAGGCCACGCTAGCCTAGTCACCGCCCACGGCTGACTCACCGCTCCTTCCGGAGCAGCTCCCGGCTGATGAGGACCAGCTGGCCCGAGGAATCATGGGGCTTCCGGGACACGGCCTCCAGCTCCGCCTCCAAGCGCCGCTTCTCTTTCTGCAGGGTGTCCACCTTCTTCTCGCCCGACCTGCACTTGCTCTCCAGTGCTGAGGCCAGCCAGCAGGGCAAGAAGGGAGAGGGTTGGCATCGCCACGGGAACCTGTCCCACCCAGGGGCCAGGCCCGGGCAGGCAGCAGGCTTTCCCGGGGAGAGGGGCTTGTTAACAGGGACACACTCCACTGAGCGGACCTCCCTCGTCCTGCAGGGCCAGGCAGCGAGGGGCGGAGAAGAGCTACTTAGGAAAAGCAGCCACGGCCCTCACACAGCAGCCGGGCCCTCTGGTGTCAGGAAAGCAGTCCAGCCTTGGAGAGACAGGGGCGTGTACAATGTCGCCTGGACGAGGGAAATCTACTTCACCTTGGCCCCGGAGGAACCTGAGGTCAACTCACCTTTGTCGGGACCCATTAAGCCACATGACCGTGATGGGGAGTAGAGAGAAGGGGGCGTGAGAACCGTTTCCCAGGACGGGGGCTGGCTCACGGGCACCACCACTGGCATTCCGGTGGACAAGAAGCATGGCCAGTTTGTCTCCAAGTCACAGATTCCTGGCCCCCTACCACTCCCCCCGCCCCGCCAGGCTACCCTCTGGCTTCATCCCCATTTCCCTTGGGCCTTGGCTTCTGCTGCAGCCAAAGTCCTTCCCCTTCCAATTCTGCTGCTACTGCTGCTAAGTCACTTCAGTCATGTCTGACTCTGTGCAACCCCATAGACAGCAGCACACCAGGCTCCCCCGTCCCTGGGACTCTCCAGGCAAGAACACTGGAGTGGGTTGCCATTTCCTTCTCCAATGCATGAAAGTGGAAAGTGAAAGTGAAGTCGCTCAGTCATGTCTGACTCTCAGCGACCCCATGGACCTGCAGCCTACCAGGCTCCTCCATCCATGAGATTTTCCAGACAAGAGTACTGGAGTGGGTTGCCATTGCCTTCTCCGTTCCAATTCTGAAATCCTGGTATTTCTTCCAGGGGCTGGTGCCCAAATACTACACCAAAAGGCAGAGAGAGTGAAACCTAGGGGTCTTCAAGCCCAGAAAGAGAGAAGTTGTGATGCAATTGCAGAACACAAGGAACAGAGGCCTGGCTCTGGGGAGAGAAGGTGGCTGGGGTTCCCCATTTGTTTTTTGTGTCTGTGCCATTCGGCCTAGGGATCTTAGTTCCCCTACCATGGATCAAACTACTGACCCCTGCACTGGAAGCGCAGAGTCCTAACCACCGAACCACCAGGGAAATCCCTGGGGGCCCCGCTTATATTACGGATAAAGTGTGGGCGACTGCTCCCCCCTCACTGCTGCCCAGATGGAAGTCCAGTGCAGGCCACCTGGGCCAGGCTGACTTCTCGAGGCAGAGTGGGGAAGGGTACTGACCAGCGTCATCTCCCCCTCCCCCACTGGACTGGCACGTGGCCCAATGAAAGCCCCCGAATCTGCCCAGAAGGAGGGAGACTTACCACTTACTTGGGCCCTGAGCATCTCGGTCTGAGATGTTAAGGCTGTCACCTCTTTGTCCCTCTTGTTCAGCTTGTCCTGCAGGCCTAGGGAGAAGGGAGAGATGAGGGGCCATCAGTATCCCAGAGCCAACACTGCAATCTGGTGGATGAAGGGGGGTGGCCCTCCCATCCAAACCCTAAAATGACATCACATTTGGCCTCCAGAGTCCAAGTTCTTTCTCAAGACAGTCGACCTTCTGGGTGAAGTGAAAGTTGCTCAGTCGTGTCTCTTTGTGACCTGATGGACTATATAGCCCATGGAATTCTCCAGGCCAGAACACTGGAGTGCGTAGCCTTTCCCTTCTCCACGGGATCTTCCCAACCCGGGGATCTAACCCAAGTCTCCTGCATTGCAGGCAGATTCCTTACCAGCTGAGCCACCGGGGAAGCCTGGGTAACCCACCCTGAAGAAGAGATGCCAATGTTGTACAGTCTTGAGCAACTTAACTCTCAGACTCTCAACTTCCTCAAGTGAAAAATGGGGCTAATAAAGGTGCTCATGTCACCTGGCCACATGCATTTACTACTGGATAGCCCAGGACAGTCATGAAAAAGATGGAAGGAAAGTTCTAGAAATGTATTAATTTTATGTATGTTAATTTATAAATTCAATGTGATGCCAGCAAAAATGCCAGCCAGACTGTAATTTTTGTGGAACTAGATAAGCTAATTCTAAAATCATTGGAAAAAAAATTTTTAATAAGTAAATAAAAATTTTTTTAAAGGAAAAATATTTAAATAAAAATAAACAAAGTCACTTGGAAAAATAAGCAAGATCAGCCAAGAGAATTTGGCAAAAAAACAAAAACAAAAACTTCAAATAATTAAACACACAATTACCATGGGTGTGCGTGCTCAGTTGCTGAGTCGTGTTCGACTCTTTATGACCCCATGGACAGTATCCCAGCAGGTTCCTCTGTCCACGCAATTTTCCAGGCAAGAATACTGGAGCAGGTTGCCATTCCCTTCTCCAGGGGATCTTCCCAATCTAAGGATCGAACCTGAATCTCCTGCATTAGCAGGCGGATTCTTTACCTCTGCACGACCAGGGAAGCCTGCAATTACTATACAGTTTAACAATTCCCTTCCCGAGTATATACCCTCAAAGAGTTGAAAACAGGAACTCAAGAAGTATCCCCACACGCACACTTACAGCAGCACTATTCACAATGGCTGAAAGGTGGAAGCAACCCAGCTGTCCACTGACAGGTGAACAGATAACAAAACTGGGCGTATGTATATGATGGCCTGTTGGTCCCACACGGGAATGAAGCACTGGCCCGTGCCATAATATGGATGAGCCTTGAATATATTATGCAAAGTGAAATAAGCCAGACATAAAAGGCCACATGTTATATGATGCTATCTATATGAAATATCCAGAAGAGGCAAATCCATGGAGGCAGAGAGCAGATTAGCAGTTGTCAGCAGCTGCAATGAGGGGAAAATAAGAGAGTGACTGATAATGCATATGGGGCTTGCTCTTGGAGTGATGAAAAAGTTTTGGAACTAGACAGAAGAGATGATTGCACAACACTCTGAATATATCAAAGCCCCTGAATGGTTTGCTTTAAAATGGTTGATTTCACTTAAATTATGTCTCAATTAAAAAAAAAAAAGTGGGAGGAGGGACTTCCCTAGTTGTCCACTGGCCAAGACTCCATGCTCTCAAGGCAGGACACCTGGGGTTCGACGCCTGGTCGGGAATTAGGTCCCATATGCTGCAACAAGACCTAGCAAAGCCAAATAAATAAAAAAAAAGAATGGCCAAGAGAATTTTGAAAAAAAACAGAGCGGAAGACCAGCCTTGCCAGTAACTGAAATATAAACGAAGCTTCAAAATACTGTAAAAGTGGAGCATGAACAGACAGATGGGTCATTGGAAAGGAATAAAAATCTAGAAAGAGTCAATTACCTGATGGAATTTAAAGACGGTAAGTTTGGTTCATGCAAATCAGTAGAGACAGGGAGATGAGGTTTTCAAAAACGGTGCTGGGGTAAGTGGGCACTCTTGGGGAAAAAAAATAAAAGTGGATCCTTACCTCACATCTGGAGTAAGAATTCTACATGAATCAGAGATTTACACAGAAAAAGAATAAGCCCAAGATCCCCAAAACAAAGATTGATTTTTTAAAATCTGCATGGCAAGGGACTTCCCTGGTGGTCCAATGGTTAAGACTTTGCCTTCCAATGCAGGGTGTGTGGGTTTGATGCCTGGCTGGGGAGCTATATTGTAAAACTTTTTAAATGGTCCACATCAAAAAATATCTTTAAGAAAAGAAAAATAACAGCACCAAACACACAATCAAGTTCTCAATGAACAGCCTTCGCCCTCCTCCCGTGGGGGTGAGTGGCTGGTGCACGTAGCAGGCAGCTCTTGCACGCGTGCACTAAGTCACTTCAGTCGTGTCCAGCTCTTTGTGATTCTATGACTGTAGCCCGCCAGGCTCCTCTGTCCATGGGACTGTCCAGGTAAGAATACTGGAGTGGGCTGCCATCCCCTCCTCCTGCGGATCTTCCCGGCCCGGGGATTGAACCCATGTCTCTTAAAGTCTCCTGCACTGGATGGTGGATTCTTTACCACTAGTGCCACCTGGGAAGCCCAGGCAGCTTTCACCAAACACCAGATGACGCAAAACAAAGCTGAACCGAGCTTGGAGGCAAAACCCACCAGCCCTTCCCCGAAGCCCCACATCCCGCCCGGCCCAGCGGCCACTCACCCTCACAGTCTCCTTCATCCTGATCTTCTCCCCTGAAATGTCGTTGGACTCAATCATCTGAAAGGAGAGCCCTGTAAGGGGGATGCTTGCCTCCCCGTCTCAGCCCCCAGCTCCAGCCAGCCCACGTCTCCCCAGTTCAAGGAGACGTTCATGGACTTGCTGCAGCAAGGGGCACAGGTGTTCTAGGTCTGGCTTCCCTGACAAGAGGACCCCTGCTCTGCTCCCAGGGCCCCGCAAGGCTGCTTACACAGCGTCCATGTGATCACTGCCTGTCCTTTCTTGTTTGCAAATGTCTAATATAAACAGCTGTCTCCTTCCTGGGGATGCCTACAGAGATTGGTCCTGGGACTCTGTTTCCATCATTATCCAGGGGCAAGACTCCCAGCCTCGGCTTCCCATCCATAAAACAAGAATCGACTGCGATGGGGCAGCACGTGCAGAGCACACCCAGAGACAGCTCCCAGAGGGACTTCAAGAAATACTACTTTCTTTCTCTGTGTGCGTGCATTCATGCTAAGTCATTTCAGTCATGTCTGACTCTGTGCGACCCTATGGACTGTAGCCCACCAGGCTCCTCCGTCCATGGGATTCTCCAGGCAAGAATACTGGAGTGGGCTGCCATGCCCTTCTCCAGGGGATCTAACATGTCCTTTAAAAAACGAACCCAGAAGCAAAGAAGCAAAAAATCAACTAAGAAAAAAAAATCTGTGTGGCAAACATCAACAGGCTCCTCTCTGCTTCTTTGGCAGAAATTTCTGGCTTCCTGCACAAGCGAAACTGGCTGTCCCCTGACCCTGCAGTTTGCCAGATCCTAGCACTGGGTATCAGGGCAGCACAGAGTTGAGCAGGCAGTCACCTCCATCCACCTGCCCCTCATACCTCTGCTCATACATCCCCAGCCCTGCTTCAGCCAGTCTGTTGTGATTAACAAAACCCCCTAGGTCTTTATTTATACACACTGCAGGGAAAACGAGGCACACATTAAACTTTTTTAAAAAATTCCCGTACTTACACATGAGAACAAAATCAAGTTGTCCTTGAACTTAAACCTTTGAATCTGGAGGGCATGTGGGTCCAGACCAAGGTCCCACATGTGTGGAAATCAGTGGGCATTTCTAAGGTCACCACCCACTCCCTGGGGTGCGGTCAGTGACAGAGGGGCAGCAGGCCATCCTGTGGAACCACAGCAACCGCCAGCCTCCCTGCTAAGGGAGGTCCTGGGGCCTCAGGCCTGACCCTCTTGCCCTGAGCAGCCAACCAGGCCATGTGCACACAGCTAACCTGGGGCTCTTCTTCTCCCCTCTGCCCAGCATCCTGGGAGGGCATTTGCTAACAGGAGCCTCCGCCTGGGAGAAGAGGGCAGATGGCCGGTGCAGTGGGGCCTCAAGGCATGACACAGGCAGGGCTCCTTTTACAAAAAAGGCACCCCCTGTATGGAGAACTTCTGAACACTGGTTGCTCAAACACTGAATTCTGGATTAAATGTACAAGGGGAACCAGAAGCTCAAGAACCACTGGGGCTGATAAAAAGGCAACCATCTTGGGATTTCCCTGGTAGTCCAGTGGTTAGGACTCCAAGCTTCTACTGCAGGGGCCCGGGGTTCAATCTATGGTTGGGTAGCTAAGATCCTACAAGCCTCCAGGTGGGGGGAGGCAACGATTTTGCTGCAAATTGTCCCTTCATATAAAACTCTGTCATTCCGGGTACTTCTCTGGCCCTTAGGCAGTAAGGTTCAACAGGAACTCTGCCACTGATAGGCAAGAAATTCCGGGAAAGCTACTCTGCCTTGGAATCTGGGTTTGCTCATCTACAAAATGGAGCCAATATGGAC
>SJXQ01010416.1:111879-122899 GCA_006408695.1 Aepyceros melampus
CGGATGGGGAAACTGAGGCAGATGGGGCCGGGAGTGGGGCTTAGGGCGGGCCTCATGGCTCCTGGGCCGTGTGGGTATCCCCTACTCTGCCAACCCCTCTGGAAGATTCTAGGGATGGAATGCTCGGGACAGTGGCTCCTCAGAAGGCTTTCCACCCAAACTAAACAAGTAAATAAATAGAGTTATAGGGAGTTCCCTGGTGTCCCAGAGGTTAGGATTATGGCCTTTCACTGACAGGGCCCAGGTTCAATCCCTGGTGGGGAAATTGACATCCTACAGGCCCCATGGTGTGGTCCCTCTCCCCCTGCCCCCCTCCAAAAAAGTTACAGAGGGCTTCTCTGGTGGCCCAGAGGTTAAGACTTCGCCTTCCAATGCAGGAGGTGCGGGTTCTCTCTCTGGCCAGAGAGCTAAGGTCTCATGTGTCTGCTAGGTCGCTTCAGCTGTTTCCAACTCTTTGTGACCCCATGGACTGTAGCCCGCCAGGCTGCTTGTCCATGGGCTTCTCCAGGCAAGAATACTGGAGTGGGTTGTCCGTGCCCTCCTCCAGGGGATCTACCGACCGAGGGATCAAACCCGCATCTCACATCTCCTGCTTTGGCAGGCAGGTTTTTTACCACTAAGTCCTAAGATCCTATAAGCCTCAGGGTCAAAAAACCAAAACATAAAATACAAAAGCAGCAATGTTGCAACAAATTCAATAAAGACTTTTAAAATGGTCCACATTAAAAATATTTCAAAAATTTAAAATTTTAGAAAATTCAAAAAAAAGACTTTTCACTGCTTGAGGTCACTCAAAACTGAGGGCAGAATGAACCCATGATGGAGGGTTACAAGCTGCTACTTCCTCACCCTGGTGGGCTCAAGCCCTCAGCTGTTAATCTGAGACCACCCATGGCCCCATGTAGGACTCAGATCTTGTCGGGGGATCTCTGTGCTCCCCACTTTCCTCCCCAGACAGTTCTGGGCTCCCAGCTATTCCTGGATAGCTAGCCACAGACATCTCAGGACAAGGAAGGAGCCAGCAAACCTCTTACTCCACTCTTGTTATCTTCCCCTCCTCCCCCACCGCCAAGCTGCAGCCCAAGCCTCAGGGTGCACAGACCAGGAAAAGAGGGGGTGCGGAGTGTGGGAGGTGGAAGCAAGCACTTAACCTCATTCCTGGACTGAACTTCAGGCTCTGTGGCCGGAACTGGGTCCCCTGGTTTTGCCCTTCTTTACAGACAGAATGACCCTGAGGCTCAGGCATGGGCCTTGCTCAAGGCCACACAACAGAAATGGGGACAAAAACCCTCTCTGGGGGGCCTGACTCCCAGGCCTGGGCTCAGATGTGCTGTAAAGGCAGAAAAAGAATAGAAAGGGGACAATCTGCTTGTATATGTGTGCGTGCGTGCCAAGTCCCTTCAGTTGTGTCTGACTCTTTGTGACCCTACGGACTGTAGCCTACCAGGCTCCTCTGACCATGGGATTCTCCAGGCAAGAATACTGGAGTGGGTTGCCATACCCTCCTCCAGGGGATCTTCCCAACCCAGGGATGGAACCTGCATCTCATGTCTCCTGCACTGGCAGGCTTGAAGTGAAGTGAAGTCGCTCAGTCGTGTCTGACTCTTTGCGACCCATGGACTGTAGCCCACCAAGCTCCTCCGTCCATGGGTTTCTCCAGGAAAGAATACTGGAGTGGGTTGCCATTTCCTTCTCCAGGGGATCTTCCCGACCCAGGGATTGAACCCAGGTCTCCCATATTGCAAGCAGATGCTTTAACCTCTGCACCACCAGGGAAGGCTTGGTCACTCACAAAAGGACAGAGCAGAGCTCAAACCCACCATGCTCTGTGCATGTCTGGCTCCTGGGGTGCATGCAGGGCCCTGTGTGCAAGTGTTTGGAAAATCTGCCCATTTAAACCTCAAGGTTCGGAGGTTGCTCCTCCTTCCTGCCAGACAAAGTATCAAGCAGGGAAGGACTCATCCTTTTTCTCTTCTACTTCAGAGGCTGATGCGCTTGTCAAACAGAGACGGGGACAGAAGGCAAGCTGACACTGCCATGCCCCTATCAAGATGCTTGTGTTTCTGGTTCTTTCCACAGGCAGCCAGTACAGGGGTCACAGGGGCAGCAGCTCCGCCAGCATCCTCCAGGTACCCAAGGTCAAGGAAGCCAGGGCCATAGGCCTGGCTACATGCTATGTCAAGGCTCGACAGACAGAGCTCCTGGAGAATGAGAAAGTTACAAACTCCAAGGCAGGATGCACATACGAGGCCAAGCGGGCAGGTATCCCTCTGGGGCACGAGTAGTGGTGGGAAAGCACGTGACCACCCAGGGCCTAGGCAGCCAGAATGGGGGTCTTAACTGAGGGGCAAGGGGCTCCCTCTCAGCTGGGCTCCTGGGAAATCTGTGAGCTTTGCTACTGAACTTGATTAACAACCACAGTGACTGTACCCATGAACTGATGCGCTGTGCTAAGAAGCGGACATACAGTAGCTCATACGACCCTCACGGTTAACTGTGTGAAGTGATTTTGTGATCCCATTTTACAGATGAGGAAACTGAGGCTCAGAAACATCAGTTGTTTTATCTTGGGACCCAGGCAAGAGGCAGCAGAGCCAAGCTCGAACCAAAGGCCTCTGGCTCTTGGTGCAGGGCACTTTCATTCATGCAACAAATGTGTACAAAACACTCACCACGCCAAGCCTCAAACTACAACCACCCTAATCTTGGACTCCCCTGCATGGACCCATTTCCTAGATTCTGATCAAACCCTACAGTTCCCTTCAAACAGGGAACAGTCTCATCTTATACTCCTTCCTGCAGAGGGATGTGTCCTGTTTCTTGTGGGACCCTGGGTGGGTGGGTCCCCAAGGTTCTTCTCTCCCACCCCTGAGATCCCCAGAGGTAGAGGCCATGGTGGCTAAGGAAGCAGACTCTCGAGCCCCACCTCGGTCTCCTCGCCTGGCCCCATCATAGGGCTGCTGAGCAATGAGGCACAGAAAGCCTTAGGAAGGGTGCCTGGGCCACACCAGTGAACAAATGCCCACCATTCTTATTGCGATAAGAATGACTAATGCTCAAAAGAAAGGATTGAAAAAATTTAAAATCACAAAAGGCCCAGGGGGCAGAAGAAGGGCTTCCAGGGAGATTCTGGCGACCTTGGACCAATAGCTCTGCCTCACCCCACCCTCTGGAGCAGCCGACTTCATCCTACTGTTCCCCATGCCTAGGTCAAGCTCTGGGTCCCCAGTTCTCATCTAGGACCATCCTGTTACCAGGAACTTCTGCTGGGATCAACCTGTATGGGGACTGGGAACCCCACAAGGTCAGGTGGGTCCCTTCCTTAGAAAAAAAAAAAAGCTGCCTCAAAAAGCAGTCAGCGGGAGGAGGCCACAAATCGGATGGAGCACTAAGCCCAGGTCCTGCACAGCACTGCCCAAGTAGCCCATGGGTCATGCTAATGAGAGGTCAAGGTCATCATCATTAAAACAGCAGCTACCACCGTTCATGGAGGGCTGACCCCGTGCCCTTGATGGACTGGGTGCTTTTTATATTCTTATCTTGCAGATTAGGAAATGGAGTTTACAAAACTTGGCCAGAGTTACCCAGGCCAGCGTATTAAAAAGCAGAGACATCACTTTGCCGACAAAGGTTCACCTAGTCAAAGCTATAGTTTTTCAGTAGTCATGTATGGATGTGAGAGCTGGACTGTAAAGAAGGCTGAGCACCAAAGAATTGATGCTTTCAAACTGTGGTGCTGGAGAAGACCCTTGAGAATCCCCTGAACAGCAAGGAGGTCAAAGCAGTCCATCCTAAAGGAAATCAACCTTGAACATTCTTTGGAAGGACTGATGCTGAAGCTGAAACTATAATATTTTGGCCACCTGAATGGGAAGAGCTGTCTCATTGACAAAGACCTTGATGCTGGGAAAAACTGAAGGCAGGAGAAGGTGACAGAAGATGAGATGGTTGGATGACATCATCAACTCAATGGATGTGCGTCTGAACAAACTCTGGGAGAGAGTGAAAGACAGGGAAGCCTGGCAGGCTGCAGTCCTCGGGGTCGCAAAGAGAAAGACACGACAGAGTGACTGAACAACAACCCAGGCCAGAGCGGGCCCAGCTGGTCCGGCTCAGAGCCTCCTGGTAAGGCGGGCCCCGCAGGGGCTCGGCAAGCATCCGTGCCTTTCCCATCTCCGCTTCCAGAACACTTCCTGGAGCAGAGGGGCTCTGTGATGTCTGCCTAACGGAACAGCCAGGGCCCAGGTGAGGGCCTACCTGTCGTCTGTGCTGAGAACACAACAGGGACCCCCGGTCGAGGGGGACCCGGGGGGCTATTCTTGGCCAGAAGCTGCCTACTCAGCTGTCCTCCCAGCTGTCCCAGCCCACGCAGACCCCAGGTCATCTCCATTCTTCCTCAACCCCACCCTTTCCAGGGGTCACAGGCCCAGGGACCAGTTGTTTCAACAGCTGCTGAAATCCAGGCCAGGAGCCGGGCAGCCGCACGTGGGTGTTCCACTGCGTTTTTCCTCTTTGGTGGCCCAGGCTGTCAAGCACAAACCATCAAATCCTCCACTCACCCCGGGGCCGCTGGCAGCCGCCTGAGCTGGGGAAGGCATGGCAACCCCACAGAGCCCCCTTCCCTCCAGGGAGCCATCCGCCACACGCTGGCTGGGCCTGACAAGCCCCTTCTCAGGTGTGGGCCTTGGTTGCCCCAGGGGACTATGAAGGGTGAGGTCAGAAATCGCTAGGGTTCTGGGAAGCACGGACATTCTACGAGCCTCACCTCTTCTCCCAGAGGAGCCGGCGTGTCGTCAAAGACCTGGCTGATGGGCTGAGCCTCTGGGGCGGTTCTGGAAGCTCCTTGAAGGCAGGGCCTGGGCCTCCCTGCCCTCTTAATTCCCTCAGGGACCAGCAGCAAAGCCCCAAGAAAGCAAAGAGCAGCTACAGACCTAAATCTCACACTAGCAGCTGATCCTTCCCCAGACAGCAGGCACAAAGGAACTGACTGCTGGTTTCAAGTTCAAAGTAGAACTTTGATGAAAAGGGCTAAAGGATGTGATGTGGAGGGACAGCAGCTGGTGGTCTGGTCCGAGGTGGGGGGAGGGGTTGCCCAGATGAGAGCGCATCCTCGCCTTTTCAGCAGTCTTTGGTCCCACCCTCCCCAGGCAGCCATTGCTGTTGTCCAGTTGCTCAGTCGGGACCAACTCTGCAACCCCATGGGATGCAGCACACCAGGCTTTCCTGTCCTTCACCATCTCCCGGAGCTTGCTCAGACTCATGTCCACTGAGTCGACGATGCTATCCAGCCATCTCATCCTCTGTCACTCCCTTCTCCTCCTGCCCTCAGCCTTTCCCAGCACCAGGGTCTTTTCCAATGAGTTGGCTCTTCCCATCAGGTGGCCAAAATATTGGAGCTTCAGCTTCAGCATCAGTCCTTCCAGCGAATTCACGGTTGACTTCTTTAGGATGGACTGGTTGGCTCTCCTTGCTGTCTAAGGGACTCTCAAGAGCCTTCTCCAGCACCACAGTTCGAGAGCATCAACTTTTTAGCGCTCAGCCTTCTTTATGGTCCAATGGGCACAGGCATTTTTCACACCTGCTGAATCTCAGCCACCAGGTACCCCATTCGCTGAGCACCCAGTCAAATGCCAGCTCAGCCAGAGGGGTGGGGAACACCAGGACCTCAGCTACAACTCGGTGCCTGGCACTCAAGGGTCTGGCACTGCCAGACCTCCTGCCTGGCAAGAAGGCACCAAGGACATAAAGAGTCGGACAGTGGTCAGTACCTGGGGTTGGGGAGAGAGGCTCACTGTGAATGGGGGTGGAAGCACCTCCCTGAACCTCTGCCCCAACAGTCACCTGTTCATTCCCTTACCTCCCCCGAGAAGCCTTCTGTGGCTGCTTCACCTAAAGGCCCACCTGCCTGCAGCATCCTTGACCTGCTTCATTCTTCTAGAGATCTAGCCCGTCTACAGAAAGTGTATGTCTGTCTTCCAGACTTAAATGGAAGCTCATAACGTGCTGTGCTTCCGCTCGCACCCAGACCGGGATCCTGTAGCAGGCACTCAGCCAGCCGCTCTGCAGCCTGCACAGAACTGGGATCCCCCGGCTCTGTGCTGGGTGCATGGAATAGTCACTTCCGGGGCTGCAGGGAGCAGTCCAGGAATTCGAGGCTCACAGGCACCTCCCGGTTCACCTGGTCTCCCTCCCGCCTTTGGACCTCCCTGAGCCCTTCCCATCTTCCCGTGTTTTCAGAGGAAAGCTGAGAACCTCCTTCTCCTTTTAGAAGCAAACCTCCATCCCCCTTTGGTCTTCGCTGGGACCCACCTCCCCGCCACCTCTCTCCTCTCCTCACACCAGCCCTCTGACAGAGGACAGAGCCCACGTGTGGCCTGCACACCCTCCTGGCCCACAAAACACCTTCCTTCAGCTCACCCCCTCCTGCTGTCGCCCATTCTCCTTCCCAGAAAACAAGCTTTTCTCTCTCTATTTAAACGTTTATTACATGGATCACTCAGGTACACTGCAGAAAAAATTTTAAACATGTAATAGGTACTGATTTTTAAAAAAGGAGCTCGAGTTCCATCATATAAACATAATCACAGTTAACATCCTGGGCTTTGTTTTTCTAGGCTTTGTCCAGTGCATGTACGTGTGTGTGTGTGTGTGTGTGTGTGTGTGTACACCGTACTTAGAAGTCCCAAACACCAGCCAGGGTGTAGTTAGATACTTAGTACTCATAGACAGAGGAAGCTGGTGGGCTACAGTCCTCTGCTCTTGTTGCAGTGGGTATTTTTCCATCCAGCAGCATCTAGAAGGCAGTGGTTCCATCCTCCGATAGGACTCTTGCTTCCTCACCCCTCACTGACCCTCAGCTCCTGACCCCCATCCCCATGCCCTGGCTCTGGAAACTTCTGCAAGGATGCCCTGTCCTCCTCATTCACTGCAGGAGACCCTTCCTGGCCTTGTGGTGCCCGGCCCTGCTGTCCACGCCCCTCTCAAGGCTCCCTGCTCCCATAACAGGACTGGGTCCCTTCTGCCTCCTCCACTCCAGCCCGACCCCAGTGGTCCTCTCCAATGGCGTGGTCTCCATCTATCTCTTTCCACCTATATTCTGGCCAGTGGTGTGCTGGGAAAGGCTTAACCGATTCTCCAAGAGGAATAATAGTAATATTGGTTGGCCAAAAAGTTCATCCTGGTTTTTCCATAAGATGCTACAGAAAAAAACAAATGAAATTCTTGGCCAGCCCAACAATAATAATAATAATAACCCTGATTTTTAGCCTATGCCAGTTCCCATAGTGTAAATTCTACCCCCTGTGGTCCATCTCAGATGCCACCATGATGCCATTGAACACAGAGTTGGGAAGAGACTATATATAGTACTTCCAATATAGAGTTCAGTTCAGTTCAGTCGCTCAGTCGTGTTGGACTCTTTGCGACCCCACAGTAAACAACCTCAAAAACGGGCTTCCCCGCTGGCTCAGCAGTAAAGAATTTGCCTACAATACAGGAGATGCAGAAAATGTGAGTTCCATCTCTGGGTCAAGAAGATCCCCTGGAGGAGGGCTGGCAACTCACTCTACTATTCTTGCTGGGAAAATACCATAGACAGAGGAGGCTGGCAGACTACAGTCCATGGGGTGGCAAAAGGTCAGAGACACACTGAAGCAACTAAGCACGCATGCAACCTCGAAAATATAGATGCTAAAAATCTTACTAGGAGTAAACAGTAGTATTTTACCAATAAAACAATAGCAGTATTAGTGGTATAAATTAGTGGTAAAAATGCTACTAGGAGTACTACTAGAAGTCATAAGTTTTGAATATTTATTACCTTAGTTTTTAATGGAACGTGCTTAATTTTAAGTTCACACACAATCTGATTGTTTAAATAAGGGCTGTGAATCTGGCTTGCAAAATTCCTGACAATTTCACAATTGGTTCTCATGAGCCAGCCTGGGCCAGCGCCAGCACACCACTGGCCATGTCCCAGCCCACACCCTGGCTAGTGGCCCAACTGAGACCCATCTAAATTCTCTAGACCCTGTGAATGAGAGACAGGAAGAGGAGACAGAGAAGGACAAAGCCCCTGGCCTGTCTCCAGTGCTGGGAGCGGGTGGGCAGGAGGCGAGAGGCAGGAAAAACACTCCTCTTCTGTGGTCAGTACCTGGGAACCCCGCTGTGCACGGTGCTCCCTGTAATCTAACCCTCTCCTGCACCTTTAGCTGCTGAATATATGCTGCCATGTTTCCACCTTTTTAAAAAAGACTTTAATAAATTCTCCTTGTAAAAGATCCAAGTGATGTGGACACAGTAGGGGAAGGAGAGGTGGGACGAGTTAAGAGTCGCATTGAAACATACGCATTACCGTATGTAAAATAGACTACTCAGAGGAATTTGCTGGTCAACACAGGGAGCTCAAACCTGGTGCTCTGTGACAGCCTAGAGGATGGGGTGGGAGGGAGATTCAGGAGGAAGGGAACACATGTATGCCTATGGCTGACTCGTGTTAATGTATGGCAGAAACCAACACAATCAGTCTAGCTCAGTTGCTCGGTCGCGTCCGACTCTTTGCGACCCCATGGACTGCAGCACGCCAACACAATACTGTAAAGCAATTATCTTCTGATTAAAAATAAATAAAAATTTTAAAAAAGATCCAAGTGACACAAAAAGATGGAGAATGAAGCTGGACCTCAGTTGCTCTCCCCAGTCCAGATCCCCTCCCTGGCTGCCAGATGTGCCCTTCCAGCAGTTGCCTCCTCCTGGTTGTCCTCCAGGACTTCACACTTGACATTCTGAGCCATAGCGACCCCACCTCTGTCCTCCCTAGCTCAGGAGTGCCCCCACCCACCCATTTTCTCAGGCCACGAACCCTCATTGCTCCTCCCCTTTCCACCCACCTCTCTACTCCCAATCCAGTTATTCACCAAGACCTGGAAATTTCACAGAGGAAATAACTCCTAAATCCATACCTCCCTCAAGGGTCTCAGAGACCCCTTCTGAGATCAAGTCCTTGAGATTTCACACCTTGCCCAGCAAAGAAGCTTCCAAAAGGGTTTCCCAGCCTCCAGTCTCCAGCCCCCAGCTTCAGGCCCTCTCCCAGAGCCATCAGAGCAAGCTCCCTGAAGGCAAACCCACCACATCCTCATTCCCCATGATTCACTTAACTCTAGATTTGGGGATCACTTTTTATGTTAACCTTTGGCTTTTATGAGAGCCCACATTACTTGCGTAATAAAGTGAATAATGTGCAATAAAAAATAAAATAGAATATTTGAGAAAGAAAATAATAAAATAGGGAATGTCATCTGTGGCCAATTCCACAAGGAAATCATTTAGAAAGAAAAAAACTAACTCAGTGTCTTGTCATTCACAAAACAAACCCCCCCAAATAGTAAGCAGTTATATAAATTATGATCAAGTCTTGCAGATTATTAAATACTCTTTAAAAATAATTAAAAAACATTTTTTTTTCTTTCAAGTGACATGGGGAAGTGTTGATGATGTGATATTTAGTTAGAAAGAGTTCAAGAGGGTCCCAAGGCAAAGTACACAGGCATGAATATCTAGGTGTGGGGGAAATGGGAACAGGGAACAGGATAAAAAGAATCAACTTGAAAAAAATCAAGAGAGGCCTTGGAGGGACCCACAGTGGCAATATGACATGAACCAAGGGGCATGACACTCTAGTACTCTTGCCTGAAAAATCCCATGGACAGAGGAGCCTGGTAGGCTGCAGTCCATGGGGTCGCTAAGAGTCGGACACGACTGAGTGACTTCACTTTGACTTTTCACTTTCATGCATTGGAGAAGGAAATGGCAACCCACTCCAGTGTTCTTGCCTGGAGAATCCCAGGGATGGCAGAGCCTGGTGGGCTGCTGTCTACGGGGTGGCACAGAGTTGGACACGACTGAAGCGACTTAGCAGCAGCAAGGGGCATGATGAAGTCGGCCCTCTGCCCATGAAGGCCAGAGGGAATAAAGTGTATCTGTAAATGTCTCATGGGGCTTCCCAGGTAGTGCTAGTTGTAAAGAGCCCACCTGTCAATGCAGGAGACATAAAAGGACGCAGGTTCGATCCCTGGGTTGGGAAAAACCCTTGGAGGAAGGCATGGCAATTCACTCAAGTATTCTTGCCTGAAGAATCCCATGGACCGAATCCCTAGACAGAATCCCTGGCAGGCTATGGTCCGTGGAGTCCCAAAGAGTCAGACATGACTAAAGCAACTTAACACACCATAAATATCCCATAGAACGTAGTTCCACAAAGTGTTAATAGGTCTCATGAAAACAAAACCTTAATCTCAAAATTCAAACGAACTTGAGAAGCAGGGGCTTAAGCAAAGTTAAGGTGACTGTGCTGCAGGACTTGTCAGAGCCTTTAATGTGCAAATGAGCAGTGTGATGACTTAGGAGGGGCAGTGAATAAGGTGACTACATGATTTATCATCCAAAGCCAGACACTGTGGAGAGAAAGCCAGTGCTATTAACACAGCATCATGCCAAGACTGCAAGCATAAACCAGGGCTGTCCCAGGCAGTACATGGTCGCTCTGACCTAAAATTACAGCATTTTTCCTCACTGTGTCACTTAAGGAAACCCTGCCTGCCCATCAGACCAGCTCCGGCACAGCTCATGGGTACTGCCACGGAGCTCCATTCTGCCTCGGTTTGCACAGCCTACCACCCAAACGGCCAGGGTACACGTCTGCACTGCTTCACCCAGAACACAAGTCCTGGGAAGCAGGATCCACACAGACCACCTCTCCAGCCCGAGCCCTAGGATGGGGCTCAAATGCAGCCTGGCCAAGACCCTGACCTCCCCTCTGTGGTGACCCTGAAGCAACACACATAAATGCCCCACAAGCCCCACAGCAGCTTTCTGCTCCAAGACCCCTGCTCTCCCAGCAGGTACTCAACACAAAGGTCGAAAGGAAAGGATGGGGTCTCCAGAGCATTCCACAACGGCGCCAACTTTCCCCTTGCCCGCTCCACCTCCCATCAGCTCCTTGGCAGCACCTGCCCATATTGTC